>JAAKBH010000793.1:0-107334 GCA_019776075.1 Amaranthus palmeri
AGAAAAGGGTTGGAAAGGGGAAAATATTTGGAAAATTAGACAACTAGTCTAGCTTAGAGAAGTTGAAGTTTGGAGTAACCAATGAAAGTAATTAGGAAATAAACTTAAATTAAGGATTATTGGTAAAGAAATGATTTAAGTTGTAAGTCTAACTTAAATCAAATAATTTACTAAGTACCATTAGTAAACTAGAAGTCTTAAAGGCTTAGTAAACAAGTGATGATCTTGTGGCTAAGTTGCCTAAGCATGGTATTAAGTTGAGTAAAGTCTCACTAAAAGTGTTGGAATATGAATGAGATGGAAATTGACAAGTTAGTAAGTTACTAAGTCAAATAATAAGAAAAGAATGTTATGCATGTGCATACCTATTTGTCTTAAAGGCATAGTTATTAATAGTTATTACCTCATGGCAGGAACCAGGAGGAAATCGGAAGGAATGGATCCCCAAGCCCAGCTGAATATCTTAACAGAGCAACTTAGAGTCATACAAGAGACCAATGCTCAATTAGTTCAGCTTATAGCCAACCAACATGCTAGTGTGGATGACGAGACTAAGTTCTACAAAAGGCTTGCTACACACAGGCCTAAGACCTACAATGGTGCTACAGATCCAGTTGTCCTTGAAGATTGGATCAATGAAACTGAGAAAATTCTTGAGGTGGTGAACTGCCCAGAAAATATGAAGGTTAAACTTGCAGCATTCTTTAGTAGGACCTGCAGAGCTTTGGTGGAGAGCCCTAAAGGGTGTCTCGTCTGCCTCCACATCTGCTGGTGGAGTAGCACAACCCACAAGTTGGACATGGGAAGATTTCTTGAAGAAACTAAGAGAGGTTCTACCCAGCAGCTCTACAGAGACAAAAAGAATCAGAATTTCTTTATTTGAGGCAACATTCGCTTAGCGTTACTGAATATGCTAACAAATTCTTAGAGTTGGCTCGATTTGCTCCAGACTATGTGCTTGATGAAAAAAAAGATGGATCGTTTCTAGGTCTCAACTTCAGCTACCAACAAGTTGATGGGCCAATATGAGTCTTTTCAAGCTATGTATGAACATGCTGTGGAGAAAGAAATGGGTCTGCAAGAGAGAGGAAGATATGAGGAAAAAGAGATCGGTGGAGATCAGGGAGGTCCTGAGCAAGAAGCCTAGAGCTGAGGGAAACTTCAAGGGGAATCAGAACCAAAACCCCAGAAACTTCCAAACCAAAAACCGCTTCAGTCAGCAACAAAAACTCACAAACTCCAATCCTTAAAAAGTCAATTGTGCAACAGATGCAAGAAATGGCACTCAAAGTGAATCAACTGTGAGGGTAAAGCGGTGTGTCTGAATTGTGGAAAACCAGGTCATTTAGCGCGAGATTGTTGGAGGAAGAATCGAGGAAACCCATGGGAAGTGGTGGAGCACATTACTCAGGAAATAAGGGGAACCAACGTAACAACTCTCAGCTCCGCCTTGAATATAAAGGCGGCAATAGAGCCTCATCTTCTGGCAGCCAAGGGAACCAGCGCCCGGTAGGAGAAATTCTTGCCATTACTGCAGCTGGGGAAGCCTAACACCTTGATTCCTAAACAGAAGGTAAAGTCATTTCCGGATTACTGTTATTGCTTGGTAAGTCCGCCCGAGTCTTGTTTGATTCCGGGGCCGACAAGTCTTATGTTTCTAAGTCATTGTGAGATCCTTGAACTGTTTTGTTAATGTATGCCCTATAATGCATAGAGTTGATTTACGTGATGGATCAACGGTATCATGTAATACAAAGTTGATTGCTTGCCCATTAGTGATCCAGGTTAAGGAGTTCCATGTGGACCTGATTGTTTTTGACTTAGGAGGGTTTGATGTTATTCTGGGAATGGACTGGCTAGGTAAACACAGGGCAGTGATTGAGTGCTATGAGAGAAATGTAAGGATTGGGAAACAATCCAGGGGACCGAGTAGCTTTTAGTGATGGGACCATGCCTAATATTGAGCCAAAGATGATCGAGGAGGCTTACAACATTTCCAAAGAGAGGTGGGGAAGCCTATGTCTACCACATGAGTGAATCAACATACAAGGAGGTTGACTTAAGCCAGATCTTGATAGTGACGAGAATTTCTGACGTATTTCCCTATGATCTACCTTGGGGTTACCTCCAAAGAGGAGAGATTGATTTTCATATTGACTTAGTTCCAGGGTCAAGTCCAATATCAAAGGCACCGTATAGAATGGCACCACTTGAGTTGACTGAACTAAAAACCCAACTTGAGGAGTTACAAGACAAAGGGTTTATCAGACCAAGTGTATCACCATGGGGAGCTCCAGTGTTGTTTGTTGAAGAAGAAAGATGGGTCTTTGAGGCTATGTATTGACTATCGGGAGCTGAATTAAAATCACAATCAAGACTAAGGTACCCCACTTCCTAGAATCGATGATCTGATTTTGACCAGTTGAAGGGGAGCCGGAGTTTTTCTCTAAAATTGACCTGAGATCTGGTTACCATCAGTTGAGGATAGCGGAAGAAGACATACCTAAAACTGCTTTTCGCACCAGTTATGGGCACTTTGAGTTTAGAGTGATGCCATTTGGGTTAACCAATGCCCCTGCAGCATTCATGGACTTGATGAATCGAACATTCCACGATATCTTGATAAGTTTGTAGTGGTTTTCATTGATGATATCTTGGTGTACTCTAAGAACGAGAAAGATCATGAGGAGCAACTTAAGATTGGTAGTGACCCGATTGAGGGAAAAGAAGCTTTTATGGGAAGTTAAGCAAGTGTGAATTCTGGTTGGATCGAGTTGTCTTTTTTAGGTCATGTAATCTAAAAAGATGGCATAACAGTGGACCCCCGAGAAGATAAAGACTATCATTGATTGGCCAGCACCGACTAGTGTAACTGAGGTTAGAAGCTTTATGGGTTTGGCAGGTTATTATACGAAGATATGTTGATGGGTTTTCTAAGATCGCACTACCGATCACCAGTTTGGTCCGAAAGAATACCAAGTTTTGTGGTCACAAAAGTGCGAAGATGCTTTCCTAGAATATGAAGAAGAGGTTGACAACGGCTCCAGTGCTAGTATTGCCTGAGGATGGAAAAGAGTCACGGTATACAGTGATGCATCTTTAGAAGGCTTGGGTTGTGTACTCATGCAAGAGCGGAAGGTGATTGCCTACGCATCGAGACAATTGAGGCCGAATGAGAAGAACTACCCGGTGCACGATTTGGATTAGCAGGAGTTATATTTGCCTTAAAAATTTGGAGGCATTATCTCTATGGCACTACTTGCAAGATCTACACCGATCACAAGAGTTTGACTTATCTATTCACACAGAAGGAGCTTAACATGAGGCAGAGAAGGTGGCTAGAATGATGAAAGATTATGACCTCACTTTGGAGTATCATCCCGGAAAAGCAAATCGTGTAGCAGATGCCTTAAGCCGAAAACCGAGGATGGTCATAAATGGACTAATTTCAGTACCCTATGAGATCTATAAGGAGATGAAGGAGCTAGATTGATTGTGGTTAAGAAGGGATCATATGACAGTGTTCTCAATGCTATGAGTACAACGCCGAGTCTACATGAGGAGATACGTGAGCTACAACAGTATGATGACTTCTTGTCCGAGTTGAAGATTGGTATTGAAAAGGGTGCAGTTAAAGACTTCAGCATTGCTAAAGATGGGAGCATTCATCTAGAGGGAAGGTTATGCGTGCCCCGAGATCCTGAATTGATCGAGAAAATACTCAAAGAGGCACATTCGACTATGTATTTCTGTCCACCCAGGACGGGGATAAGATGCTAGCAGATCTGAAACAATACTTTTGGTGGATGAACATGAAGAAAGATGTCGAGGATTTCATAGCTCGATGTCTAGTATGTCAGCAAGTGAAGATTGACCATCAACGCACTCCGGGGGAATTGCAACCACTTCCTGTGCCTGAGTGGAAGTGGGAATCAGTGAGTATGGACTTTATTGTTGGATTGCCCCGTTTCGAGAAGAGGAAATGATTCAATTTGGGGTAATTGTTGATCGACTCACTAAGACGGCCAGATTTGTTCCTGCTAAAGTAACTTGGAAAGCAAAACAATTAGCCGATGCTTATGTGAAAGAAGTACTTAGACTACATGGTGTACCGAAGACCATAGTTTCTGATCGGGATACAAAATTTGTGGCTCGTTTTTGGAATGAGCTACAAAGGGCAATCGGCACAACCCTTAATTATAGCACCGCTTTTCACCCAACTACAGATGGGCAAGACAGAGAGGACCATCCAGACTCTAGAGGATATGCTTCGAGCATGTGCCCTTGATTTCCAGTGTTCGTGGGAGGACATCTTACCATTGGTAGAATTCTCTTACAACAATAGTTACAAAGTAGTATTGGTATGGCTCCGTATGAGGCCTTGTATGGCCAAAGGTGTAGGACACCGCTTTGTTGGGATACCGGGAGGCCCGGCGTGGTTGTTGGACCAGAGATGATAAGAGAGACTGCAGAACAAGTCAGGATCATTAGAGATCGGATGAAGGCTGCCCAAGATCGACAGAAAATCCTACGCAGATCGTAAGGAGGAGGAAACTTGAGTTCCAAGTCGGTGAGAAGGTGTTCCTTAAAGTCTCACCAACGAAGGGAGTCAAGAGGTTTGGAATAGCAAGGGAAGCTTGATCCTCGATACATTGGACCCTATGAGATTTTGCGCAGAGTTGGGGAAGTAGCTTATGAGTTAGCACTACCACCACAGTTAGCTAAGGTTCACAATGTGTTTCATGTATCACAATTGCGCCGGTATGTTTTTGATCCATCACACATTCTCCAGCATGAGCCGATTCAACTTGTTGAGAGCTTGCAGTATGAGGAGAAGCCTGTAAGGATCCTAGGTCGAGAGGTTAGAAAACTTCGTAGCCGCACGATTCCACTTGTGAAAGTGTTATGGAGTGGACAGGATGACGACAGTGCTACTTGGGAAAAAGAGGACGACATGTTAGTTAGATACCCTTACTTATTTGAGTGATGTATTGATAGCCATTAGTTTGAATTAGTTTCGAGGACGAAACTCTTGTAAGAAGGGAAGACTGAAACAGTCGCATTATTAATGAGGTTTTATTCGTCATTTTTAGCGCCTAACTTTTTTTTAATATTTGTCATTCACTAATTAAAATTTAATTAGTGATGGTAGAGATTTGAAAAATTTCTACGATGATTAGAAACTTGTTAAATCGTAACGTGGTTATGAATCGTAACAAGAAACGTAAACTTTGGAGGTAAAACTTAAAGTTGAGCAACTACCGATAATATTTCGAGAAAATTTAATTATTACCCGATCGTATTATTTAAACATGATGGGAGTAAATTAAATATTTCATACACATATACAAGTGATTTTAAACATGAAGTACAAGTTACATAACTTGTTACATGTACAACAATTTTACCCAAACATTAAACTATCTTAGATAAACCTTTCTTACACTATAATAGACCAAAATGAGACAAAAACCCACCTCAAATCAGCCCCAAAACAGCAGCCCCTAGCTGCCATTCTACCCCTTTTTAGCACCAAAACCCACTTACACACTCCACCAAACTCTCTACCCAAAGCCCCATTTGTTCTAACCCAAAAACACCATCATGACAAGCATGCAAACAATAGAAATTAAGAGCTATTTGTTGTCCAAATTTTCAGATTTGTTAATCTTATTTCACACTTTACTTTGCTCCCAAATTCACCATAAGAACTAAAAAAAAGTTCAATCTTACAATTCCTAGCAAAAACACCTTATTTTCTCATCAAATCTTCTTAAAAACCCATCTAAAACTTCTGAAAATTTATGTTTATAAACTCAAATATTCCATAAAAATAATCTTCATTTCAAGGGCTTTCCATAGACACCAAACTTGAAGAAATCCACCAAGCATAGAGTAAGTTATGATCATTTCTTTATTCCACTAGTTTTTGTTAAAACTTGTTCATGAAGAACACTCTTACATGAATCTTTCTATAAACTAAAATCATTTTAACATGGATATTTTTGTATTTAAAACTAAGAAAATTATCACTTATAAAACCTCTATAAAAAAATCGATTATAGTAGAAAGTAAAAGAGAAGAAATGTTCTTTTCACAAACGTATATATTTTCTTACTTTAAAAATTTAAGTAAAATTATGAGACTTGATTAAGTATGTTGCTCAACATAATAAGTATACTCCAAATATGTTAAAATCATCACAAGTATTAGTTTAACAACTCCAACTAAGGAAAGTTAAGTGCATGTTAGAAATCCAAAATTGTTATTGATTTTTGGATAAATGCAATGTGTTTAGTTGAAGAGTTGGAGTTGAGGCTTGAAGGGCAAGGACCCGAAGTTGGAACCACTTCTAAGAACGCATCGGAGCTTACGTAGGAGCTTACGAAATACTTAAATAGGCTTGGAGTCGAGGTATGTCACATGGGGTGATTTTTAAAGGGTTTAAGAACAAGTTGGGAAAGTTTTGTATAAACTTGTGTTTTTTTTTAAAAAAAAATAAAATTCCCAAAGAGAAGTTCTTAAATCTTGAAAAATGATATCAAAATGATAATTTTGAGTATGCAATGATTTATTACATGTATTATTATTGTGGGCATCATGCATGTTGATTTTAAGAATTGTTATATGTTTAAAGGCATGATTTACACTACTTTGTGAAAGTAATTGTGATGGAAATGGTTTTATGAACTTAGAAAATATTTGAAGTGCATTTTAAGAGTAATTTCAAGTAGTTATATGTTAAAATAATCTCTTAAATAATTTTGTTGAAATTTATTCGTTAAATCGATATTTTAATGGGTTTTAGGGTGTTAAATACTCTTATTATGAAATATGGTATTACATAAACTCTTGATCATCAAAAATAATTGATAAAATCATATTATAATGTCTCCAACAAGATTTGGCCAGAATATATTAATTTGGAATTTTTCATGATTTTTGAGTAATCGTTAAATTGTTTATCGGTAAATTGTTAAATAGTAAAATATAAAATAATTACTAAATGAAGGCATATGGACTTGAAATTTTTGCCACATACTCATATGGACAGTAACTAACTTGGTAAAAGTTTAAGAAGATTTTGTTGACGTTTAATGACCTTAATAATTTTTACTCGGTTATTAATAATCGGTAAGTTAGAAAACGGTAAAATACAAAATAAATACTAAATGACGTCTTTTCAGCATGAAAAATTTATGAGACACTTATATAAAAATTATATACATGTTGAAAAATTTATATGGATTTTCGTGACCATTTATGGAGTTAAATAAATTTATTCGGTTTATCGGTAAAATAAAAATATTAATTATTAAAAATACCCACACGGTTTTTAATGGTTATTTAAGATTTTATATTCCTTAATATAGTTTCTAGAAAATCACAAAAGTTTTTATGTTAATTTATTTGGATTTAATTAATTTTAAACCGATTTATCGATAAAATGTCTATATAAAAAGATATAAAATATTATAAATTACATTTATTAGTTAAAATGAGCTAATAAAAGTATTATATGGCTTCTAGAACTTTAGTAAAATTTTATTAAGCTAATTATTAATTATTTACAAATTTATCAAATTAATAAATATTGTTTAATTATTTAAAGGTGTAATATGATTAATTAAATTTGAGTAAAAATAGACCTATATCAAAAAAGTTATAATTTTGTTAGTAACCTACTGCCTCATAGTATAAAATAAGTTATACTTAGATGGTTTATAATTTTTATGGATTTAAAACACCATTTAAATAACGGTAAATACCTAAATCGTCGAAAATAATCATAAAATCATTATAAGTGGCATAACCAATCATAATTTGATGGGACAACCTTAAATTCGTTTTAATTAAGATATTATAATGACTTGATTAACTTGGGTCTTGTTGGAGAATTAATATGTATTTTTGTAAATCAATTATCGATTTTATTATCGACAAAAACTATTTTGTATTTAAAGAAATAGTGTTTTATGAAATCTTTTGTCATAATGATTTTAAATACTTATGAACTATATCATAGTTATTTTGAATTAATTTCAAAACTCTTTGATTGAAACTAAACATTTTAGTGGTTTCCTTGAAAAATCGTCTTGAATTTTTATCACTTTTTGTTGCGATGCATTTCCATACATGTTAGTGATGCCCCAATATAATACAAAGGTTATGTTTGATGATATGATTATGCTAAGCATGTTTTACCCATGTGGGAAATATTATGATTTGATTTTTGCTATATTGTAAAGAAAGTATGTTTTCCTATGTTGCAAATAAAAGATGTTTATCATAAGGAAAAAGTTAATATTCTTGACATTTCAAATGCTATTGAAATTACAAGGTATATATATATTATATACAAAAATGTTTTAGCCTAAATGGCGGGTACATATGCCACAACAAATGTTGTGTGCATGATTAAACGGCTCACCAATGCTGAGCGTGTATTGTTCACAATATCATTGTGATATACTTGCCGGACATGTCGCGGACGGTAGACCGACTACCAAACGAGTCACAGGATGACTCACAAAGTACCCATGAAAACTTATGATATGAGTTTGAAATTGATTGGATCCATTGAGATCGTAAGATTTATAATGAAAATTGTGAATTTGAAATTACTATAGACTTATTGAACTGGGTTTGAATGATAATATGATTTATCAAATGAAAAGCATCTTTCAAAATGAATTTACTTAAATCGAAAAGGTTTTTAACAACTTGTTTGACGGACACTAGTGTGTTTATACTCAGCCTTTTTGCTGATACTATGCTTTGTATGTTTTTCAATGGTTTTGTTTTTAGAGTAAACCCCTATGGCACCTCGACGAAGAATGGATATGCGAGCGGAAGATGAACCCGAGTTGGAGTATGACTCCCCTTTTGTTTAGATCTCTTTATTGTATTTGAGAGACTTTTAGTTTGGTTGTTTAGGTTTGGACTATTTTAAGGATGTAATTTGAACTTTGGACTTTTTTTCGATATGGTTGTAATTTTTCTTTATTTTAGACAGTTAAGACTTCCGTTATGTTGCTTTGGTTGTGATTCAAGTATTCTACTTGGACATTGGTTTATCCTTTAATTAATCCCCTTTATTGTGCTGGAAAAAGCAAGCTTCCGCTTGATTAATACTAAATTCCAATTAGTCTTTGCCTTCATAATCCTGGGCGGTTACAGTTGGTATCAGAGCCAAGGCTTTGGAAGCTTGTCTAAAATATTTGGAAAATTAGACAACTAGTCTAGCTTAGAGAAGTTGAAGTTTGGAGTAACTAATAAAAGTAATTAGGAAATAAACTTAAATTAAGGATTATTGGTAAAGAAATGATTTAAGTTGTAAGTCTAACTTAAATCAAATAATTTACTAAGTACCATTAGTAAACTAGAAGTCTTAAAGGATCTTAGTAAACAAGTGATGATCTTATTATGTGGCTAAGTTGCCTAAGCATAATGGTACATTAAGTTGAGAGTAAAGTCTTCACTAAAAGTGTTGAAATATTGAATGAGATGGAAATTGACAAGTTAGTAAGTTACTAAGTCAATAATAATAATTAAGAAAGAATGTTATGCATGTGCATAGCTATTTGTCTTAAAGGCATAATTATTAACTAGTTATTACCTCATGGCAGGAACCAAGAGGAAATCGGAGTAGGAATGGATCCATAAGCCCAGCTGAATATCTTAACAGAGCAACTTAGAGTCATACAAGAGACCAATGCTCAATTAGTTCAGCTTATAGCCAACCAACATGCTAGTGTGGATGACGAGACTAAGTTCTACAAAAGGCTTGCTACACACAGGCCTAAGACCTACAATGGTGCTACAGATCCAGTTGTCCTTGAAGATTGGATCAATGAAACTGAGAAAATTCTTGAGGTGGTGAACTGCTCAGAAAATATGAAGGTTAAACTTGCAGCATTCTATTTAGTGGGACCTGCAGAGCTTTGGTGGAGAGCCCTAAAGGGTGTCTCGTCTGCCTCCACATCTGCTGGTGGAGTAGCACAACCCACAAGTTGGAGATGGGAAGATTTCTTGAAGAAACTAAGAGAGAGGTTCTACCCAGCAGCTCTACAGAGACAAAAAGAATCAGAATTTCTTTATTTGAGGCAACATTCGCTTAGCGTTACTGAATATGCTAACAAATTCTTAGAGTTGGCTCGATTTGCTCCAGACTATGTGCTTGATGAAAAGAAAAAGATGGATCGTTTCTACAATGGTCTCAACTTCAGCTACCAAAAGTTGATGGGCCAATATGAGTCTTTTCAAGCTATGTATGAACATGCTGTGGAGAAAGAAATGGTCTGCAAGAGAGAGGAAGATATGAGGAAAAAGAGATCGGGTGGAGACCAGGGAGGTCAGAGCAAGAAGCCTAGAGCTGAGGGAAACTTCAAGGGGAATCAGAACCAAAACCCTAGAAACTTCCAGAACCAAAACCGCTTCAGCAGCAACAAAAACCCACAAAACTCCAATCCGTTAAAAAGTCAATTGTGCGATAGATGCAAGAAATGGCACTCAAAGGGAATCAACTGTGAGGGTAAAGCTGTGTGTCTGAATTGTGGGAAACCAGGTCATTTAGCTCGAGATTGTTGGGGCAAAAATCGGGGAAACCCCGGGAATGGTGGAGCAAGTTACTCAGGA
Source organism: Amaranthus palmeri (assembly GCA_019776075.1). Lineage (NCBI taxonomy): Eukaryota > Viridiplantae > Streptophyta > Magnoliopsida > Caryophyllales > Amaranthaceae > Amaranthus > Amaranthus palmeri. The sequence continues at coordinate 10,639 of JAAKBH010000793.1, forward strand.
AATCAGGGGAACCAGAGTAACAACTCTCAGCTCCCCCTTGAATATAAAGGCGGCAATAGAGCCTCATCTTCTAGAGGCCAAGGGAACCAGCGTCGGGGAGGAGGAAAATTCTTTGCCATAACTGCAGCGGGGGAGCCTAACACCTTTGTTCCTAAAACAGATGGTAAAGTCATTTCCGGATTACTGATATTGCTTGGTAAGCCCGCCCGAGTCTTATTTGATTTCGGGGCCGACAAGTCTTATGTTTCTAAGTCATTTGTGAGATCCTTGAACCGTTCTGTTAATGTATGCTCTATAATGCATAGAGTTGATTTACCTGACGGATCAACGGTATCATGTAATACAAAGTTGATTGCTTGCCCATTAGTGATCCAGGGTAAGGAGTTCCATGTAGACCTGATTGTATTTGACTTAGGAGGGTTTGATGTTATTTTGGGAATGGACTGGCTAGGTAAACACAGGGCAGTGATTGAGTGCTGTGAGAGAAATGTAAAGATTGGGAACAATCTAGGGGATCGAGTAGCTTTTAGTGATGGGACCATGCCTAATATTGAGCCAGAGATGATCGAGAGGCTTACCACCTTTCCAAAGGGAGGTGGGGAAGCCTATGTCTACCACATGAGCGAATCAACATACAAGGAGGTCGACTTAAGCCAGATCTTGATAGTACGAGAATTTTCTGACGTATTTCCCGATGATCTACTTGGGTTACCTCCAAAGAGAGAGATTGATTTTCATATTGACTTAGTTCCAGGGTCAAGCCCAATATCAAAGGCACCGTATAGAATGGCACCACTTGAGTTGACTGAACTAAAAACCCAACTCGAGGAGTTACAAGACAAAGGGTTTATTAGACCAAGTGTATCACCATGGGGAGCTCCAGTGTTGTTTGTGAAGAAGAAAGATGGGTCTTTGAGGCTATGTATTGACTATCGGGAGCTGAATAAAAACACAATCAAGAACAAGTACCCACTTCCTAGAATCGATGATCTGTTTGACCAGTTGAAGGGAGCCGGAGTTTTCTCTAAAATTGACCTGAGATCTGGTTACCATCAGTTGAGGATAGCGGAAGAAGACATACCTAAAACTGCTTTTCGCACCAGGTTTGGGCACTATGAGTTTAGAGTGATGCCATTCGGGTTAACCAATGCCCCTGCAGCATTCATGGACTTGATGAATCGAACATTCCACGATTATCTTGATAAGTTTGTAGTGGTTTTCATTGATGATATCTTGGTGTACTCTAAGAACGAGAAAGATCATGAGGAGCACTTAAGATTGGTATTGACACGATTGAGGGAAACAAGCTTTTATGGGAAGTTAAGCAAGTGTGAATTCTGGTTGGATCGAGTTGTCTTTTTAGGTCATGTAATCTCAAAAGATGGCATAACAGTGGACCCCGAGAAGATAAAGACTATCATTGATTGGCCAGCACCGACCAGTGTAAATGAGGTTAGAAGCTTTATGGGTTTGGCAGGTTATTACCGAAGATATGTTGATGGGTTTTCTAAGATCGCACTACCAATCACTAGTTTGGTCCGAAAGAATACCAAGTTTTTGTGGTCACAAAAGTGCGAAGATGCTTTCCTAGAAATGAAGAAGAGGTTGACAACGGCTCCAGTGCTAGTATTGCCTGAGGATGGAAAAGAGTTCACGGTATACAGTGATGCATCTTTTCAAGGCTTGGGTTGTGTACTCATGCAAGAGGGGAAGATGATTGCCTACGCATCGAGACAATTGAGGCCAAATGAGAAGAACTACCCGGTGCACGATTTGGAATTAGCAGGAGTTATATTTGCCTTAAAAATTTGGAGGCATTATCTCTACGGCACTACTTGCAAGATCTACACCGATCATAAGAGTTTGACTTATCTGTTTACACAGAAGGAGCTTAACATGAGGCAGAGAAGGTGGCTAGAATTGATGAAAGATTATGACCTCACTTTGGAGTATCATCCCGGAAAAGCAAACCGTGTAGCAGACGCCTTAAGCCGAAAACCGAGGATGGTCATTAATGGACTAATTTCAGTACCCTATGAGATTTATAAGGAGATGGAGGAGCTAGAATTGATTGTGGTTAAGAAGGGATCATATGACAGTGTTCTCAATGCTTTGAGTACAGCGCCGAGTCTACATGAGGAGATACGTGAGCTACAGCAGTATGATGACCTCTTGTCCGAGTTGAAGATTGGTATTGAAAAGGGTGCGGTTAAAGACTTCAGCATTGCTAAAGATGGGAGCATTCATCTAGAGGGAAGTTTATGCGTGCCCCGAGATCCTGAATTGATAGAGAAAATACTCAAGGAGGCACATTCGACTATGTATTCTGTCCACCCAGGACGGGATAAGATGCTAGCGGATCTTAAACAATACTTTTGGTGGATGAACATGAAGAAGGATGTCGAGGATTTCATAGCTCGATGTCTAGTATGTCAGCAAGTCAAGATTGACCTTCAGCGCACTCCAGGGGAATTGCAACCACTTCCTGTACCTGAGTGGAAGTGGGAATCAGTGAGTATGGACTTTGTTGTGGGATTGCCACGTTCGAGAAGGGGAAATGATTCTATTTGGGTGATTGTTGATCGACTCACTAAGACTGCCAGATTTATTCCTGCTAAGGTAACTTGGAAAGAAAAACAATTAGCCGATGCTTATGTGAAAGAAGTACTTAGACTACATGGTGTACCGAAGACAATAGTTTCAGATCGGGATACAAAATTTGTGGCTCGTTTTTGGAATGAGCTACAAAGGGCATTCGGCACAACCCTTAATTACAGCACCGCTTTTCACCCAGCTACAGATGGGCAGACAGAGAGGACCATCCAGACTCTAGAGGATATGCTTCGAGCATGTGCCCTTGATTTCTAGTGTTCGTGGGAGGACATCTTACCATTGGTAGAATTCTCTTACAACAATAGTTACCAAAGTAGTATTGGTATGGCTCCGTATGAGGCCTTGTATGGCCAAAGGTGTAGGACACCGCTTTGTTGGGATACCGGGAGGCCCGGCGTGGTTGTTGGACCAGAGATGATAAGAGAGACCGCAGAACAAGTCAGAATCATTAGAGATCGAATGAAGGCTGCCCAAGATCGACAGAAATCCTACGCAGATCGTAGGTGGAGGAAACTTGAGTTCCAAGTCGGTGAGAAGGTGTTCCTTAAAGTCTCACCAACGAAGGGAGTCAAGAGGTTTGGAATACAAGGGAAGCTTGATCCTCGGTACATTGGACCCTATGAGATTTTGCGCAGAGTTGGCGAAGTAGCTTATGAGTTAGCACTACCACCACAGTTAGCTAAGGTTCACAATGTGTTTCATGTATCACAATTGCGCCGGTATGTTTCTGATCCATCACACATTCTCCAGCATGAGCCGATTCAACTTGTTGAGAGCTTGCAGTATGAGGAGAAACCTGTAAGGATCCTAGGTCGAGAGGTTAGAAAACTTCGTAGCCGCACGATTCCACTTGTGAAAGTGTTATGGAGTGGACAGGATGACGACAGTGCTACTTGGGAAAAAGAGGACGACATGTTAATTAGATACCCTTACTTATTTGAGTGATGTATTGATAGCCATTAGTTTGAATTAGTTTCGAGGACGAAACTCTTGTAAGAAGGGAAGACTGAAACAGTCGCATTATTAATGAGGTTTTATTCGTCATTTTTAGCGCCTAACTTTTTTTTAATATTTGTCATTCACTAATTAAAATTTAATTAGTGATGGTAGAGATTTGAAAATTTTCTACGATGATTAGAAACTTGTTAAATCGTAACGTGGTTATGAATCGTAACAAGAAACGTAAACTTTGGAGGTAAAACTTAAAGTTGAGCAACTACCGATAATATTTCGAGAAAATTTAATTATTACCCGATCGTATTATTTAAACATGATGGGAGTAAATTAAATATTTCATACACATATACAAGTGATTTTAAACATGAAGCACAAGTTACATAACTTGTTACATGTACAACAATTTTTACCCAAACCTTAAACTATCTTAGATAAACCTTTCCTACACTATAATAGACCAAAATGAGACAAAAACCCACCTCAAATCAGCCCCAAAACAGCAGCCCCTAGCTGCCATTCTACCCACCTTTTTAGCCCCAAAACCCACTTACACACTCCACCAAACTCTCTACCCAAAGCCCCATTTGTTCTAACCCAAAAACACCATCATGACAAGCATGCAAACAATAGAAATTAAGAGCTATTTGTTGTCCAAATTTTCAGATTTGTTAATCTTATTTCACACTTTACTTTGCTCCCAAATTCACCCATAAGAACTAAAAAAAAGTTCAATCTTACAATTCCTAGCAAAAACACCTTATTTTCTCATCAAATCTTCTTCAAAAACCCATCTAAAACTTCTGAAAATTTATGTTAATAAACTCAAATATTCCATAAAAATAATCTTCATTTCAAGGGCTTTCCATAGACACCAAACTTGAAGAAATCCACCAAGCATAGAGTAAGTTATGATCATTTCTTTATTCTACTAGTTTTTGTTAAAACTTGTTCATGAAGAACACTCTTACATGAATCTTTCTATAAACTAAAATCATTTTAACATGGATATTTTTGTATGTAAAACTAAGAAAATTATCACTTATAAAACCTCTATACAAAAAAATCGATTATAGTAGAAAGTAAAAGAGAAGAAAATGTTCTTTTCACAAACGTATATATTTTCTTACTTTAAAAATTTAAGTAAAATTATGAGACTTGATTAAGTATGTTGCTCAACATAATAAGTATACTCCAAATATGTTAAAATCATCACAAGTATTAGTTTAACAACTCCAACTAAGGAAAGTTAAGTGCATGTTAGAAATCCAAAATTGTTATTGATTTTTGGATAAATGCAATGTGTTTAGTTGAAGAGTTGGAGTTGAGGCTTGAAGGGCAACGGACCCGAAGTTGGAACCACTTCTAAGAATGCATCGGAGCTTACGTAGGAGCTTACGAAATACTTAAATAGGCTTGGAGTCGAGGTATGTCACATGGGCTGATTTTTAAAGGGTTTAAGAACAAGTTAGGAAAGTTTTGTATAAACTTGTGTTTTTAAAAAAAAAAAAATAAAATTCCCAAAGAGAAGTTCTTAAATCTTGAAAAATGATATCAAAATGATAATTTTGAGTATGCAATGATTTATTACATGTATTATTATTGTGGGCATCATGCATGTTGATTTTAAGAATTGTTATAAGTTTAAAGGCATGATTTACACTACTTTGTGAAAGTAATTATGATGGAAATGGTTTTATGAACTTAGTAAATATTTGAAGTGCATTTTAAGAGTAATTTCAAGTAGTTATATGTTAAAATAATCTCTTAAATAATTTTGTTGAAATTTATTCGTTAAATCGATATTTTAATGGGTTTTAAGGTGTTAAATACTCTTATTATGAAATATGGTATTACATAAACTCTTGATCATCAAAAATAATTCATAAAATCATATTATAATGTCTCCAACAAGATTTGGCCAGAATATATTTAATTTGGAATTTTTCATGATTTTTGAGTAATCGTTAAATTGTTTATCGGTAAATTGTTAAATAGTAAAATATAAAATAATTACTAAATGAAGGCATATGGACTTGAAATTTTTGCCACATACTCATATGGACAGTAACTAAACTTGGTAAAAGTTTGAGAAGATTTTGTTAACGTTTAATGACCTTAATAATTTTTACTCGGTTATTAATAATCGGTAAGTTAGAAAACGGTAAAATACAAAATAAATACTAAATGACGTCTTTTCAGCATGAAAAATTTATGAGACACTTATATAAAAATTATATACATGTTGAAAAATTTATATGGATTTTCGTGACCATATATGGACTTAAATAAATTTTATTCGGTTTATCGGTAAAATAAAAATATTAATTATTAAAAATACCCACACGGTTTTTAATGGTTATTTAAGATTTTATATTCCTTAAAATAGTTTCTAGAAAATCCAAAAGTTTTTATGTTAATTTATTTGGATTTAATTAATTTTAAACCGATTTATCGATAAAATGTCTATATAAAAAGATATAAAATATTATAAATGACATTTATTAGTTAAAATGAGCTAATAAAAGTATTATATAGCTTCTAGAACTTTAGTAAAATTTTATTAAGCTAATTATTAATTATTTACAAATTTATCAAATTAATAAATATTGTTTAATTATTTAAAGGTGTAATATTGTTAATTAAATTTGAGTAAAAATAGACCTATATCAAAAAATTATAATTTTGTTAGTAACCTACTGCCTCATAGTATAAAATAAGTTATACTTAGATGGTTTATAATTTTTATGGATTTAAAACACCATTTAAAATAACGGTAAATACCTAAATCGTCGAAAATAATCATAAAATCATTATAAGTGGCATAACCAATCATAATTTGATGGGACAACCTTAAATTCGTTTTAATTAAGATATTATAATGACTTGATTAACTTGGGTCTTGTTGGAGAATTAATATGTATTTTTGTAAATCAATTATCGATTTTATTATCGACAAAAACTATTTTGTATTTAAAGAAATAGTGTTTTATGAAATCTTTTGTCATAATGATTTTAAAGACTTATGAACTATATCATAGTTATTTTGAATTAATTTCAAAACTCTTTGATTGAAACTAAACATTTTAGTGGTTTCCTTGAAAAATCGTCTTGAATTTTTATCACTTTTTGTTGCGATGCATTTCCATACATGTTAGTGATGCCCCAATATAATACAAAGGTTATGTTTGATGATATGATTATGCTAAGCATGTTTTACCCATGTGGGAAATATTATGATTTGATTTTTGCTATATTGTAAAGAAAGTATGTTTTCCTATGTTGCAAATAAAAGATGTTTATCATAAGGAAAAAGTTAATATTCTTGACATTTCAAATGCTATTGAAATTACAAGGTATATATATATTATATACAAAAATGTTTTAGCCTAAATGGCGGGTACATATGCCACAACAAATGTTGTGTGCATGATTAAACGGCTCACCAATGCTGAGCGTGTATTGTTCACAATACCATTGTGATATACTTGATTTCGGGGCCGACAAGTCTTATGTTTCTAAGTCCGCCCGAGTCTTATTTGATTTCGGGGCCGACAAGTCTTATGTTTCTAAGTCATTTGTGAGATCCTTGAACCGTTCTGTTAATGTATGCCCTATAATGCATAGAGTTGATTTACCTGACGGATCAACGGTATCATGTAATACAAAGTTGATTGCTTGCCCATTAGTGATCCAGGGTAAGGAGTTCCATGTAGACCTGATTGTATTTGACTTAGGAGGGTTTGATGTTATTTTGGGAATGGACTGGCTAGGTAAATACAGGGCAGTGATTGAGTGCTATGAGAGAAATGTAAAGATTGGGAACAATCCAGGGGATCGAGTAGCTTTTAGTGTTGGGACCATGCCTAATATTCAGCCAGAGATAATCGAGAGGCTTACCACCTTTCCAAAGGGAGGTGGGGAAGCCTATGTCTACCACATGAGCGAATTAACATACAAGGAGGTCGACTTAAGCCAGATCTTGATAGTACGAGAATTTTCTAACGTATTTCCCGATGATCTACCTGGGTTACCTCCAAAGAGAGAGATTGATTTTCATATTGACTTAGTTCCAGGGTCAAGCCCGATATCAAAGGCACCTGTATAGAATGGCACCACTTGAGTTGACTGAACTAAAAACCCAACTCGAGGAGTTACAAGACAAAGGGTCTATTAGACCAAGTGTATCACCATGGGGAGCTCCAGTGTTGTTTGTGAAGAAGAAAGATGGGTCTTTGAGGCTATGTATTGACTATCGGGAGCTGAATAAAATCACAATCAAGAACAAGTACCCACTTCCTAGAATCGATGATCTGTTTGACCAGTTGAAGGGAGCCGGAGTTTTCTCTAAAATTGACCTGAGATCTGGTTACCATCAGTTGAGGATAGCGGAAGAAGACATACCTAAAACTGCTTTTCGCACCAGGTATGGGCACTATGAGTTTAGAGTGATGCCATTCGGGTTAACCAATGCCCCTGCAGCATTCATGGACTTGATGAATCGAACATTCCACGATTATCTTGATAAGTTTGTAGTGGTTTTCATTGATGATATCTTGGTGTACTCTAAGAACGAGAAAGATCATGAGGAGCACTTAAGATTGGTATTGACACGATTGAGGGAAACAAGCTTTTATGGGAAGTTAAGCAAGTGTGAATTCTGGTTGGATCGAGTTGTCTTTTTAGGTCATGTAATCTCAAAAGATGGCATAACAGTGGACCCCGAGAAGATAAAGGCTATCATTGATTGGCCAGCACCGACTAGTGTAACTGAGGTTAGAAGCTTTATGGGTTTGGCAGGTTATTACCGAAGATATGTTGATGGGTTTTCTAAGATCGCACTACCGATCACCAGTTTGGTCCGAAAGAATACCAAGTTTGTGTGGTCACAAAAGTGCGAAGATCCTTCTTTCGGAAGATCAAGTTTGCTATAACTATATCCTTGGCAAACGCGAACTCAAGAAGGTTCTGCCCACTCTCATTCCTTACACCGTAACCAAAACCACCATGAACAGAGTTATAGTTAATAGCCTCCTTCCCCATGTGATCGTTGAATTCGCCTCCTATAAAAATCTTTTCGTCGATGGGGATAGTTTCCAAATGGTCACCCAAATTATCCCAAAACTCACGTTTCACTTGCTCTTCAAGCCCAACTTGCGGTCCATACGCACTAATGATCTAGACAACCTCTTCCCCCACCACAACTGTAACTAACATAATCCTTTCATTCCAACTCCTTACTTCTACTACTTGCTTTAAGATCTCATTAGCTACGAGAATACCGACACCACTACGTATCCCATCCAAACCGGTATACCAAAGTTAGTAACCCTTCAAAACACATGCCTTTTGCCCCTTCCACCTGGTCTCCTGAACACAAGCCACCTGAATCTTATATCTAGCGAGTTCAGTTGCCAACTCCAACGATTTAGCTTGAACGGTGCCTATGTTCCATGTCCCCACTCTAAGTTCCAAACCCTTGTTACGTTGCCCCCTTTGCACCCCCCCCCCCTCTCCGTGGACCTGACTTTAGGTTACCATATGTCTGCCTGGACCATATACTCGCCTACCCGTGGACAAGAACAAAAGGAGGACGCTGACGCTCGAAGCACAAAAAGAACAAGCAAGCCAAGAAAAAAGCCAAAGAGATACACACCAATGCAAAACCAAAGAGGCTATCCAAAAACGACAAAAAAAAAAAACTCAACAAAACAAGTGCACAAAGGTAAGAACGGACAAAAACAAAACCAAAGGACAAGCAAATCCAAAATTGTAAAACCAGATCAGAAGTTGAATACAATAATCGAAAACCCCAAAATTGTAAAATTGTAAAACGATGCACTCAAAACAAACTAAAACAACCTTAAAAGGATTTGGAAAATATAATTCCCTCAATTAGTAATTACAAACCCAAAGAAAATAAAAAAGAAGTTAGGGTTTTCGATAGTAAAATTAGAAAACACCCAAAAAGATGATTACGGAGTTGAGGGAGGAATTACTGATTGATTGCAAAACCGGTGCTGAATAGAAAAGTCAAAAGCGAAAACTCGGCTTTGTGTGGTTTTTAGGGTTTGCAGAAAATCTGGGCAGTTGGTCTCTTCGTGTTCCTTCCTTCGTACAATCGGAAAATCAGCGCGTTTATCAGGATCAGAGAGAATAGAATAAGCAGCGTTGACTCGCATGAACTCTTCGGCGTCACCAATGACGTCAGGATGACAAGATCGAGCTAGTTTTCTGTACGCGATCTTGATCTCTTCGTTTGCGGCTTCGATCTTGATTTATGGCACCAAAATATATGGCAGTGTTCAAAAGAAAGAATGTTCAAAATCCAAGAATGTTCAAAAGAGATTAATCAGGCTTCGTTTTCTGTACGCGATCTTGATCTCTTCGTTTGTGGCTTTGAAAAAGAACCTCAATGAAAACAGCTCGAAAGCTTGACAGAATATGAGTTGTTGTTTTTTGGAAATGTCTACTGTCTTTAACACACACTGGGTAGCAATCGAGATCGGCGCCAGAAGATAGACGCTGAAACACTCCGCTCCTTCTCGCTCCTTCTCCTTCTGCCACTTTAACGTTATAAGCTCGAGAAAATGAGGCTATCCACATTAATCATGAAACTGAATACTATAAAATGAGAATTGAATAAATTAACAATGAAACTGAATACTATAAAAACTTAATACTGATACGCATAATTTATGTACATTTTTTATCAATTTTTTCCTTAAAGATATCAATTTCAATTTAATCATACATGTATGAACTATATTAATCATGAAACTGAATACTATAAAATGAAAATTGAACAAATTAACAATGAAATTATTATGGTTTGAAGGAATGTGGAACAATTATATCTACAATATCTTAGTTTGTTAGTAGAACATGTATGTCTAAATGCTTTGGGTAAACATTGATGTTAATATATGAAGGCTAACTTACTACAATGATTATGTTAGTAGAACATTCACTATTGCAAAAATACCTATTGACTGCGGTTAAAAGGCCACTATAGGCTGCGGTTTTGGACCCAAGCCCTTGTGGTAGCAGCAAGTAACAAAACACAATGGCTGCGGTTAAAAAAAGGTAGCAAAAAACCCTCTCATTGGCTGCGGTTTTATGGCTATCCGCAGCCAATAATGTATGTTTAAAAGGCTGAATTTTTCTCACTTAATGGTTGCGGTTCTAGGATGTCCGCAGCCTTTTCTTGCTTTTTTTTTATTTTTTTTCGTTTTAATGATATTTGTATAATAAATAATATCACCATTAATTATAAAAGAGTAATCAAATATTTAACAATAATCAACCATCGTAATCAACATTAATTACCACCAAATTATAATATATATAATATACATAAATATGATTGTACACATACACCTAAATACTACGAATATACGTACATAATAATCTACCAACACAATAAATTAGAAATAAGCACGGCCACTTTGTCTTTGACTTTGTGTAACTCAATATCTGTCAATTTGCGTGTTTTCGTTAGAGTTTTGTATATAATCTATGTATTAAAATAAATAATTATTAAAAAGTTACTTAGTACATATTAAAAGAAATAAACGCAGCCATTGTGGTTTTTCAAATTTTATGAAACGGGTATTGGCTGCGGACATAGTAAAAACCGCAGCCATTGTGATTTTTTTTTTTTTTGAAATTTGCATATTGGCTGCGGACCAACTTAAAAACCGCAGCCAATGTTTCTTGTTTTTTTACCTAAGTTTTATTGCTCTTATTAGCTACGTATATGTAGAAACCGCAGCCAATAAGTAGCAGCCAATAGCTTTTTTTTCCACTAGTGATTGATTATGTTTTAACCAACTGTAATGTTGTAATGCTAACTTACTAAAATGATATGTTAAAAATACTCAATTTCCCTCTTAAAGTAATTAGTTCATATGTTAAAATACTCAATTCCTTCTCAAAATAATCAGTTGATACGTTAAAATACTCAATTTCCTCTTAAAGTAATCAGTTGATATGTTAAAATACTCAATTCTCCTCTTAACATAATCAGTTAATATGTTAAAATACTCAATTCTCCTCTTAACATAACATATGTTCAAAATACTCAATTTTATAGGTTATAACGTTAACTATCCATTCATATTGTATATGTAGTTATAGAAATCATTTGATGTATAAATTATTTGATGTATGTAATTGATGCGAAAATTTGTTGTACAAGTTGTATATGTTTTAACAAAGAATGGTATGCAATCAAATTATATGTTTGTTTCTTATTCTAACTTAAATGCAAAACTGAGCAAAGTAAGAGTAAAATTGATATCTTTAAGGTCAAAATTGACACCTTTAAGGACTAAATTGAAATTTTTCCAGAAAAATGAAAAAACGATTTTGAAGGGCAAAGCGCACGCGTGCACGCCACACGCCTATCCTGGGCCGGCTCATGTCCCGTCTCATATTGAGGCCGTCTCGGCCAAGTTTTTGTGATAATACAAATATGATTTAATCCTTATAAAAAAGTTAAATTTTATTAAAGGATTAATAGAAAAAACTTGTACTCCATAAAATACTCAATCCTCCTAAATAGTCATAGGATGTCATTATATATAAAACATAATCCATTAAAGAAATCTTTAAAAACACATCAATAATTAACAATTCAATTAAACTTACCCTTTGAACAAAAGATTGGATGAAGCGCAAATTTATTTTCTTTGTGATACCGGAAGCTAAGAAGAACAAGAGAGGATTTTTTTTTTTTTTTTTTTTTTTTTTTTTTTTTTTTTTTTGTGAACTCTTCTTACACCCTTGAAATTGAAATGAAAGATTAAGAGGCTTAAAGGACTCTTAAGTAGAATCCACTTAATTGTTTCCTTAAAGCACAATTATGTGAGGACTTACAAAATTCCTTGCCTCTCTCACATAACCGACCACCCCTTCCTATTTCCCCCTATTTTATTTGTATTAATTATGTATTTATTACTTGATAATTTATTATTATATATTATTTTTTATAAAGGGTAAAACAACACTATGTGATATTAGCTCACTTTACTTCTTATATTTGTCTACATAAATAATTTAATTAACTTATATTGTGTATTTATTTATATAGATACTTTTAAAACCCGAGATAAAATACGGGGTGTTACATAATATAACTAAAATTAACTAATAATACACTAATATAAGTAAATTATACTAATACGACTAATTATAATATTAATACCACTAATAATACACTTATAAGAATAATACTATATAACGACTGATAGTACATTAATACAATTAACAATGCTCCAATACGATATGACTAATAATTTTACACTAATAGAGCTGATAATATTACACTAGTACAACTAATAATACACCAATACGATGATGATGATGATGATGATGATGATGATGATGATGATGATGATGATGATGATGATGATGATGATGATGATGATGATGATGATGATGATGATGATGATGATAATAATAATAATAATAATAATAATAATAATAATAATAATAATAATAATAATAATAATAATAATAATAATAATAATAATAATAATAACAATAATAATAATAATAATAATAATAATATTATTATTATTATTATTATTATTATTATTATTATTATTATTATTATTATTATTATTATTATTATTATTATTATTATTATTATCATCATCATCATCATCATCATCATCATCATTATTAATTACTAGTATAAGACCCCGTACAATGCACGGATTTCTTAGTATGAAAATATATAAAAATATAATATCAAAAAAACGTAATAATATATGAACACATTATATATTAAATATGAAATAATAATTGCTAAAATATATATGACTTTATTATATTATTTGATGCAAAAAAATGTTGTAGCCTCTTAGTTTTAGAAAAATATTTAAATTATTTATTTTTAAAAATGGAAAATTTACAGCATCCGATAAAATTTAATCAATAATTTATTTTTTATATCTCAATATAAGCAAGAATAATTAAACATCAACCAATGAAAATTTTTCATATAGCGAGACTTTTATGAGGATGACATGTATAATTTTCTTGTATGATTTTAAGTAATGCAAGTGTCTATCAATTATCAATCAATTTGTGCAAATTCGTCTCAGCCAGTAAATATCAGTCAACAAAACAATCAGGCCAAATTTGTCTCAACTAGTAAAAAAGGAAATATAAATGGCAATCATGTTTTAAAATGTGCAAATTGATTATATTGCTAAAATCACAGTCAATTATCCTTTAATCTGTGCGAAATTATATTAGGCAATAAATAACAAATAATGCAAAATCTCTACCAATAAATATTCAGCCAATTAAAAAATTACACATGGCAACATTCTGTTAAACTGCCATTTTTATAATTTACATCAAAATTATTAAATTGTATGATGTTTCAAAAGGGGAAACTTTACACGAAGTTGCTGGGGAGTCGAGCAACAAGCTGGGCACCCACACCCTTATTATTATTATTATTATTATTATTATTATTATTATTATTATTATTATTATTATTATTATTATTATTATTATTATTATTATTATTGTTTAGTTCAAACGATTTGTACTAGTCGGTTGATGTGGTTGATTGTATCTTGTTGTAAATTTCCGGTATCATAACCCAAGTACGTATGTGGGGGAAATATCACAAAAGGAAAGCTTATAGACGCCTTCAACCTTTATCAAGATTTCTGGTGACATTGTGTTGCAAACAATTTTCTCTATGGTGTTCATCTTTGTTCGTGGTTCATACATAGAAGGAGTTTGATGTCATACACAAAGGGGATACTACTTAGCTCATATTGTATAGTAGTTTTCATTTTCTGCATTTTACTTTGTAATACATATTTGTCAATATTCATACTGAATTAAATTATAAAAATTGCTATATAAAAAATTAACATTGAGACGAATCAAACTAGATCGTAGTAAACTATATTTAACTTATATAAGAATAAAATACAAATGAAGAGTAATCGATAAATAGTATAAAAAAACAAAATAGAATAATAACAGTAAATAAGAGGGAGTATACATATTTTTTGAATTTCCAAATCAAATTCAAGCAAGTTTGACTAGATTAAATGAGAACTCAAGTCATCGTAGGTAGAATAGTCTTCATTTGGTCAGAGGATCTGGAAGTACAAGGACGCAAATATAAGGAATTTAAGTATGAAGAGAGCATATTTTGATAATTCAAAAATCGTAATATATTACAATTTACAATACAGTGTGCTTGGTTTAAATTCTTCATATCTTTATTACTTTTTTTTATTTCTTTTGATTGATTCGTTCAAATTCCTAATAAATGAATTGTATTATTTTTGGAAGCAGTACTACGAACTCATATAGCATAAAACCCAAAACAGTGAATTATAGTTTTTTTTTTTGAAAATTGGGAAATATATTGATATAGAAAACACCACACTGATAACTGAGAAAACCCTAACCCGCCGGCATAAAAAACTCCGCGAGGGGAAAAAGCCATTGGGAGAGGGGACCAGGCATCAGGCCACCCGAAACAGCATAGGGGTGGGCTATGCCTACATCAAAAACACGATGAGTATGCTATATAACAAAAAAGAAAAAACACAGCCTATCTCCTGCCCAGCTACTATACACCTTACACTCCAGTACCTAAACCTTAACACCAAATAGACAAGAAAAATACGAAGCAAAATAAAAAAAAATTTTAAAAAAGAAAACAAAAACAAAAACAAAAAAAAAACAAAAACTGCATATATAAAAATAGTAACGAACGAAATTAAACTAACCCTAAATCCTGCATATATAAAAACAAAAACCCTAAATTGATGGTGAATCTACACAAAGTAAAACATAAATGAAAACGCTAAATTTTCAATCACAGTAAAAAATGAACAAAAATCCCGAAAACTAATTTCATACCCAGAAATAAATGAAAATCCTAAATTTTCAATCAAAATAAATGACCAAATTACAATGCCATTCTAAAAAAAAGCGAAACTAAGCTTGAGGAATTAGATAGGGTAGTGAACGAAGAAACGATGGTGAACCAATTCGCCTCAGCAATTAAAAAAGATGGTGAACGAAGAGACGAGCACATATAATGTATACTGGTTAGTCTACTTTCCTTGCTTCATTCTTCGATTAGCTTCTTAGATTTAAAACATTAGGAAAAGCGAGAAGCAAACTATGATAATAATGAAGCGAGGGATGAGGTAAATGACTGAAGAAGAAGCAGCATAACCCTAACTGATCTTCATCCATAAAGATGGAGAAAAAGGAAGTGAGAAAGGGAAATGAGGAAAGTGTGATTACAAGAATGAAATGAGGCAGCAAAGGTACTGGAAATTGCAATATGACGTGGCAGAACTACTATTTACAATGAACAATGTTCCAGTGTTGCAAATGTTTTATTGTCATAGGAATCTAAAACTAAAACTAAAAATAAAACTACATCAAAGAAAATTAAAATGTAAACACAAACATTAATTCGAGACAAATCTCTCATTTGAAACCTTGTAAGCGAAAGAAAACAAACCCTACGAAACCCACTAAGTAAACCTAAAAATTGAGACACTTCTGAAGAACATACATTAATTCATACCTTAAATTTTCATCAAATAAAACCGAAATAAAAACAAAACTAACCCTATATTTTCATCAAATAAAAATGAAAGTAACCTTATTTTTTCATCAATACAAAAACAAAAACGCTAAATTGATGGTAAATCTACACAAAAATTCCAAAAATTAAGTTCAAACCAAAAAATAAATAAATAAACCCCAAATATAAAAGAACCCTATTTTATCGTTTGAAAATCCAAAGTAAAAAACTGAATTTTCATTCCTAAATTTTCATTAAAATATTAATGAGAACCCTGAATTTGCATCAATAAAAAACAAAACTAACCCAACGATTATAACCATTAATGGTGGCATACAATAACGTAACCTGGTTACCCTAGTCCGCATTTATCAATTTTTAGCTTCACAAGTAGAAAAAGAAGAAAGATTCCAGGCTAGAAAACTTTGCTAAATTTCCTCTTCTCAAAAGAGGATTAATAATGATACAATTAAAACATCATATAATCTTCATAACATTAAATTCTAATATCAAACAATGATAAAGAGGAAAAACAGGATTTCATATAGCTTATTAAATGCCGTTGCCACCGGAGCATTTGTCACCTTCACAAGTCGACCATTAACACCATTGCTAGCAATTGCTCCTCGATCCATATATTTAACAAGTTAATCACACAAAATATTACATTAACCTATACAGGGGACATAATGAGCTCTCAAACATAAAAATCTACAATCTTGCTCAATAGACAAACATCAACAACATAATGAAGTATCACACTGAACTTAGCAAATCTCCAATTCCAATCTTAAAAAGCACAAGCTGACCATTACATCACACTCACCCAAGTTCAAATAATGGTGAGCATAAGATGTATCGTGTGCGCAAGAGATCATACAGCCCTAACTATATAACCCATCGTCAGTCGACTATGTTTAAAAAAAGGCTCCAAAACCAAATTATTCAACAATAAAACATTGAACAAGTAGTAAACTTTATGATTATATCCCATCTTCAAATCTATACTCTCTCGTATCCATTATTATTGTCTCATTTGATTTTGCATATTTGTCAATATTCATACGAAACTAAATTATAAAAATTGATCTAAATAAAATTAACACTGAGACGAATCAATCAAGATCATAGTAGAGCATATTTAATTTATATAAGAATGAAATACAAATGAAGAGTAATCGATAAATAGTATAAAAAGACCAAATAGAGTAATACCAGTCAATAAGAGGGAGTATATATTTTTTTTGAATTTCCAAATCAAATTCAAGCAAGTTTGACAAGATTAAATGAGAACTCAAGTCATCGTAGGTAGAATAGTTTGTACTTGGTTTAAATTTGGTCAGAGGATCTGGAAGTACAAGGACGCAAATGTAAGGAATTTAAGTATGAAGAGAGCATATATTTTCATAATTCAAAAATCCTAATACAATAGATTGTGCTTGGTTTAAATTCTTCATATCTTTATTACTTTTTTTTTATTTCTTTTGATTGTTTGGTTCAAATCCCTACTATATGAATATTATTATTTTTGGAAGCAGAACTAAGAACTCATATAGCATAAACCCAAAATAGTGAATCATTGTATGAATACAACAAAAATAGTAACCAACGAAATTAAACTAACCCTAAATTCTCCATATATAAAAAAAAAAACCCTAAATTGATGGTGAATCTACACAAAGTAAAAAATAAATGAAAACCCTAAATATTCCATCACGGTAAAAAGCGAACAAAAATCCCCAAAACTAATTTCATACCAAAAATAAATGAAAATCCTAAATTTTCAATCAAAATAAATGACCAAAGTACAATGTCAATGTAAAAAAAGCGAAACTAACCTTGAAACATTAGATAAGGTAGTGAACGAAGAAATGATGGTGAACCAATTCGCCTCAGCAATTAAAAAAGATGGTGAACGAAGAAACGAGCACATATAATGTATACTGGTTAGTCTACTTTCCCTACTTCATTCTTCGATTAGCTTCTTATATTTAAAACATTAGGAAAAGCGAGAAGCAAACTATGATAACAGTGAAGCGAGGGATGAGGTAAATGAATGAATATCTGGGATACAATGGGCTACTAGCCGTTATTGACCGACGCTCTTTACACCTTTTTCCGGCACCGGCTGTGGCTAAGGTCTCATGAGAGGCGGCAGAAGCAGCAGGGGTCGAGGGGGGAGAGGAAGAGGGGAAGAAATTAGATCTTCCATGGTGACCCGCAGCTCAGTGGAAACAAGAGAAATTAGGGATTCGGATGAGTCTCAATTAATCATGTCCAAGAATGATGATTTGAAGAATTAGGGACAACAGAATGAAGAACCGAATATTAGCCCAGAAATTTCAGATAAACAAAGTGCTAGGGTGCGTGAAGAATTACTCAAGGTGAAGAAGCAATTGAAAGAAGTACAAGAATTGGTCCGCCTGAACAACTCAGGTTCAAAGCCCACTAGCTCCACTTCTGGACAGAAACGAGAAAACAGTGAGAACAATGAGGAGTTTCCTCCACTGAACAATAGGCAACCTGACTTAAATGCTACTGTTTCGACCACTGTGATATCTTGGAAAGACAAATTATCGAAGCTGAGCCCCCCCGTAGGTATGCCACTTAAATTCGTGCCACCTATTATTGAGAATGGTATTCAAATTGTTCAAATTGATGCAAATGATGTTGTTGATTTGGTTAAAATGTGGGAACGTGCTGTGGTTGTATATGTTGTGGGAGGCAATGTGTCATTAGAAATACTTAAGGGATTTATCCGTAAGCACTGGAACTTTGTAAGTATGCCAGCTATTCATCACCATGAGGAGAGGGTTATTATATTCTGCGATTTAATACTGATAATGAGTGTGAGGATGTCATCAAAGGTGGTCCATATTTTTTGAATCGTGCACCTATGGTAGTGAAGAAATGGAATAGAAATTTTGACTTTAAAGAGGAAATTATGAGAGTTATTCCTGTGTGGGTGAGGTTGCCTAACCTACCTCTTCATTGTTGGGGAGAAGACACCTTGAGTAGAATAGTTAGTGCGATTGGGGTGCCGATGTATGCTGATGAATGTACTACCGAGCAACTGAAAGTTTCGTATGCTAGGGTCCTAGTAGAGGTGGATATTACCCAAGATTTCATTAAGGAAAATAAAGTGCGTGACAATGTGGGTCGTGAATTTGTCCAAAAAGCAATACCTGAGTGGAAACCATTTTTTTGTCGGAAATGCAACACTTTGAGGCATGATTGTCAAGGAGCCCAAAAACCAAATCAACAACAAGCTACTAAGAACCGAAGTGTGGAGAGTAATGATGGTAATGACAAGCAAGTTTGGATGCAGAAAGAAATAGCGAAGGTAGTTCAAGGAGTGATAAATTTGACTCAGCTTAGACAAAGGCTTGATGAACCCCAAACTGAACACACCAGTAATGATGCTGGTCTGGACCCTCCTCCAGCAGCTGACAGCAATGATGCTGCTCTGGAATCGTTTGCAGCAGCGGACAGCAACAAGGACAGGGTGGCTGATGATGGTATTAGGGGACCCTCTAATGAAGGCAGCATAATGCAAGCCTGCAACCAGAATGTGCAGATGGCTACTGTGCAGGTCAATATGGCAAGTAACAGTCACCAGGACATCTCTGGTCAGGTGGATGAAATGGAGGATGGTTGGACCCCGGTTGCTCCGTCAAAGGCCGCTAGAAGAGGCTCGAAAATGCAGGTCAACAGCACCTTAAAGAATGGGGAACATCAATTGTCTGAATCAGCAAAGACACGATTTGGAGAACAATTTCACAAGGAAAAAGGCAACACAAGTGGGGAAAGAAAGGACCAAAATAGGGACGGGAACCCTCCAATTCCCTCCCCGCAATGATTATCTCCGCTTGGAACATTCGGGGCATGAATAGCCCCTACAAAGTCAAGGAAGTGAAAGCTTTCCTTGATAAAAAGCACATAAGTGTTATTAGTTTAGTTGAAACAAAAATTAAAGCTCCCAATGCGAAGAAGATCCAAAATAAGTTCGGCACCAAGTGGAGTTGGGTTGCTAATTACACGTATGATGAGAAGGGTCGTATTTGGGTCGGATGGAGAAATGACAAATGCAATTTGGTTCAGTGTGATACTCACCAACAAGTCTTGGCAACCAAAATTACCCCCATGAACTCTGATAGTAACTTTCATGTTGTGTTTGTGTATGGTCTTCATAATGTCAGAGATCGGCGGGATATGTGGGATACTCTGGATAAGCTTAGCTATAACACGCCAACCCTTTTCTTAGGTGATTTTAATGCCATATTCAAAGAGGAGCATAGGAAGAACGGCTCGCAAGTGTCCAGTTATGAGATCTACGATATGCAGCAATGGCTTGATCGGAATGACCTGCATCCAATCCCCGAGAGAGGTCATGCTTACTCTTGGACAAACAGAGAGGAGGGATCTAACCGCACACTCACAGTGACTTCAGACCTATTGCCTGTTGCACAGTTATCTACAAGGTTATCTCTAGGATCCTCGCAGGTAGACTTCAGAAGGTGATGGGTGAGATTATCAACCAAGTACAGTCAGGTTTTATCCCGGGTCGGCAGATGGCTGATAACATCCTTCTTGCAGCTGAGCTCATTAAAGGTTATAACAGGAAAAATAACAGCCCCAGATGCATGATCAAGATGGACCTTCGCAAAGCTTATGATTCCATCAGTTGGGATTTCTTGTTTACGGTTATGAGTGAGATGGGCTTCCCGCCTAGATTTGTGGATTGGATCAAAACTTGTGTGTCCACTGTGTCCTTCTCCATCCTGGTCAATGGGGTCCCCATGAAGCCTTTCCCAGCTAAAAAAGGCCTTCGCCAAGGTGACCCGATTTCTCCATATTTGTTTGCTATTGCTATGGACTATCTTTCCAGACTCATGCAGAAGCAGGTCTCCTCTTCCTCCTTCCGGTATCACCCCAGGTGCAAGCTCACGCATACTACTCTCCTCCTTTTTGCAGATGACCTTCTGTTATTCTGCAGAGCGGATATTCCCTCTGTGCAGAGCTTGATGGCAACTTTTCACAAATTTTCGAGGGCTTCGGGGCTAGAGGCAAACAACAGCAAAATTAATGTTTATATCTCTAGAGTTGATGTGCATCATAAAAAGTGTTGGCCTATTTGAGTTTTGATGATGACTTAACAATAATAAACAAACAAAGTATTTGTAGAGATTGTTTTGTAGGTAATATATCCGATTATCATAATCGTCGATGGTACCTAAGGACTGGTCAATGGCAATCGTACAAGTCAAAGTCAAAGTCAAAAAAGTCAAAGTCAGTAGAGAAGGTCAATGAGGAAGTCAAGAGTAGATTTCACTTCTACTGTTCCAGATATTGATAAACTGATGAAGTTGCAGATAGAGACAGTACGTTGTTCCAAACGAAACCGGTCAGAGAAGAAGTCAACAAAATTAATCAAGAAAATTATTTTAACTTTTATTTTTCTTTTTTAGTCTTGTTGTACGGATGAATAGCTATAGAATGCACAAGGAATAAATCAAAGAATTAAATAACTAACTCCTAAAAATAAGCCTCCTAAAGTTTAGGATCTTGGCTATTTTTAGCTAGAGTCAAAGATTGCTTGGAATAACCACCAAGGTAGTTATTCACATTACTCACGTCAATTGCCCACACATCCCACTATCTTTGATCATGGGATTATGGGTTAACTAAATCTAAAAGGCATATAAATTCATTTTGTTAACCGGCACAAATCTTTGGCGATCAACATTGAGAGAAAAATATTTCCGAAAATATTTTGTGCCCAAATTTCGTGAGTTCTCTATATCAAGAAAAGGAGATCTTGAATGTTTTAAAAAGCTTATTAATTCCAAGATCAAATCCTTGTGCTATTCTCGTGTTGTTCATCCATATTTAGATAAATATTGTAAAGGTTTATTTGAGAGAATTTGTAATTAGACTTGGGTAAGTCTAAAGGGGAAGTGAGAAAGAGAAGAGAGAAAGAGAAGGAGAATAGAGAAAGGGAACAAGAAAGAAAACCGAGAGAAGAGAAGGAGAAGGAGAATTATTTTTTGTAATAGAGAAATGAATTACTTAAAATAATAGAGAAGAGAAATCCCTAGTGGGTCGTGGTTCTTATTCCCACGTTAAAATCATTGTGTTTCTTTATTGTTTTCTTTTATTTTGGTTTGAGTATTTTCTTTATTCAAAATTCCGCAAGAAAAGGGCGAAAATACTCCAACAGGAACAAGTAACAATTCACCCCCCCCCCCTCTTGTTACACTTCATCGTCTCTATACGTTTCTACAATTGGTATCAGAGCCCTGTTCCTCATTAAATCTGGAAACCCTGAGAGCCGTATCTTGGTGCTTTAGAGATGATGAAAATGAACGAGCGTATAGAAGAAGGGTACTCTACTCAGAGACCACCAATGTTCGATGGCAAATTCTATACTTATTGGAAAAACAAGATGGAGATCTTCATCAAAGCCGAAAATTATCAAGTTTGGAGAGTCATCGAAGTTGGAGATTTTGAGGTAACAACTACCAACTCCAATAACGAGACTGTTCCCAAACCAATCAAAGAATATGAGAAAGAAGATTTTCAAAATATGGAAATGAACGCTCTTGCTATTAAATTGCTTCATTGTGGGCTTGGTCCTAATGAACACAATCGCATTATGGGTTGCAAATCAGCAAAACAAATTTGGGATCTGCTGGAAGTTACCCATGAAGGAACAAGCGAAGTCAAGCGTTCCAAGATTGACTTGCTCATGTCCAAATATGAAAGATTTGTTATGGAACCTAAAGAAAGCATTCAAGAAATGTTTACTAGGTTTACGAACATCACAAATGAGTTAGTCTCCCTTGGAAGGCTTATTCCATCCGATGAACAAGTGCGAAAGATCCTAAGAAGCCTACCTCAAGATGATCGTTGGAGAGCAAAGGTCACAGCCATTCAAGAATCTAAAGATTTTACAAAGTTTAATCTGGAAGAGTTGGCTGGTTCCTTGATGACTCATGAATTACATCTGGGAACAGCTGACAGTTCCAGGAACAAAGGTCTGGCTCTGACAGCAGACGATCAAGAAGATTCAGAAACTGATGAGGAAGAGGCTGTCATGCTGGTACGTAGATTCAAGAAGTTCTTCAGGAACAACAAGTATAAAAATCAAAGAAACTACAAAGAAAGAGGAACTTCAAAATCCAAAACATATGAATGCCACAAATGTGGAAGTACCGAGCACTTCATAAAGGAATGCCCACTATGGAAGGACGAGAAAGCAAAAGGAAAAGCAAGAGAAACAGGAAGACAACCAACAAAAGGAAACTTCAACAAAACCGATTTCCGCAAAGCCATGATAGCTGCATGGGGAGAGTCCGAAAGTGAAGCCGAAACCGAAGCCCCCGTGGAAGAAGAAGAGGTAGCTAACCTCTGTCTCATGGCTACTCATGACGATACATCTAAAGGAAAAGAGGTACTGTCTCCTGATCCATTTTCTGATTATTTATTTAAATTGGATAAACATAGATTAGTTAAAATGATTTTAGAATCTCACGAAAATTTAGAAAAACAAACCGCCATCTCTCTCAAAACTGAAAAAGACCTAAAAGCATGTAAAGACCAAATATCCTACCTTAACTCGTTTAGATCCGATGTGCAAAATCGATTCTTTGAATTGCTTGATAATAATGTGATGTTAAAAGAAGCCTTAGAAAAAGTTAAAGAAGAAAACATCAAGTTAAATATTGAATTAAATCAATTTGAGCAATTTGAGATGGAAGTGGATTATGAATCCAAGAAAGAAATTCAATGTGTACTTTTTCAAATGAGATCTGACCTAGAATTCGCCTTAAAAGAAAACGATCGACTTAAGCTTGAATTAAATTCAAGAGACAAAGGGAAAATTAGAGAAGTTCCCAAATGGATTCTTAATGCTAGAACCAAAGGAACCGAAGGTCTAGGATATGACAAACAAGATAAAAAGAAAAAGGTCTACGTTAATCTCCCAAGTAAAAAGGTCTGTTCCTTTTGTGGCAAAACCGGGCACCTGAAACATCAATGTTTAAAAAGGGAACAACACAACAAAACGAACCAAATTTATGTCGATAGAGTTTGGATTAAAAAATTTGATTCTTGTTTAATCGACACGGAACCCAAGGATGGCTGGGTTCCACCCTCTAACAACTAAATTCGTTTTGCAGGTTCTAGTGAGGGGGAACAGCTCATGGTATCTCGACAGTGGCTGTTCCAAGCACATGACAGGCGATAGATCAAAATTTCTCTCACTAGAAGCCTATGACGGAGGAACTGTGACCTTTGGCGACAATATGAAAGGTGAAATTATTGCAAAAGGCAAGATAGGAAGGTCAAGTTCCCACGCAATAGATAACGTATTTTTAGTCGAGAATTTGAAACACAACCTTTTAAGTATTTCTCAATTTTGTGACAAAGGTAACTCTGTAAACTTTACTTCTGAAAAATGCATCATTTCTAGGAACGACACAGGTGACATCATTCTGGAAGGAATCAGAAAAGGGAACACCTACGTGGTGGACCTGCACACTGTTCCTAAAACCAGTTTAACATGTCTAAGTGTTGTAGAAGATGACCCTCTTCTTTGGCATAAAAGATTAGGTCATGCTAGTTTTTCATTGCTTAATACTTTACGTACTAAAGACCTAGTAAGAGGATTACCGTCCCTAAAATTTCAAAAGAATGAAGTATGTGATCCTTGTGCTAAAGGAAAACATGTAAGGTCATCCTTCAAACCTAAAAAGGTCGTGACCACCTCTAGACCACTTGAATTAATTCATATGGATCTTTGTGGACCTATGAGAATCCAAAGTCGCAGCGGTAAGCGATATGTTTTTGTTATAGTTGATGACTACAGTAGATTTACATAGACTATATTTTTATCTAGCAAAGATGAGGCCTTTGATGAATTTATTGCATTTGCTACTAAAATTCAGAAATCTAGTAACAATCAACTAGTCCACATAAGATCGGATCATGGAAAAGAATTTGAAAATTCAAAGTTTATGGATTATTGCAATGAGCTTGGTTTAAGTCATAATTTCTCTGCGCCTAGAACACCACAACAAAATGGTGTTGTTGAACGTAAGAATAGAACCTTAGAAGAAATGGCTAGAACTATGTTAATTGCTAGTGGTTTACCTAGAAATTTTTGGGCCGAAGCCGTCAATACTGCTTGTTATATATTAAACCGAGTTTTAATAAGACCAATCACTTCTAAGACCCCCCTACGAATTATTTAAAGGATTTAAACCTAATATTTCATATTTTCGAGTCTTTAGATGTCGATGTTTTGTGCATGTTAATGGAAAACGAAATTTAGGTAAATTTGATGAAAGAAGTGATGAAGCAGTATTTCTTGGCTATTCATCTCATAGTAAAGCATATAGAGTTTATAATAAGAAAACCATGTGTGTTGAAGAATCTGTTCACATTATATTTGATGAAACTAACTTTATGACAAGTGAACAAGAAACAAGTGATTTTAAGATAGGTCTTGCGGATCTGGAAGATGATGAAAATATACAAAAGGAGCAAGATCTAGTAGAACAACAAAAAGATCAGAATGCTGATCAATATCAAGAACAGGAACCACAGGCAGATCAGGAACAGCCTGTAGTTCCTAATCCAGAAAATCGAACAGAAAATCAAGAAGAAAGAATTGAAGCTGAACCTAATCAGAATCAAGTCAGTGAACCTGCTTCCACGTCTGTCTCCACCAGAGACTTTGTTCCAAGACCGTGGAAACATCATAAGTCACATCCACTAGAATTGATCATAAGCGACATGAACAAAGGCATACAAATAAGGGGACAATTGAGAAACTTTTGTGCACACTTCGCTTTTCTATCAACAATGGAACCCAAGAATCATGTAGAAGCTTTGCAAGATTCGGATTGGGTGGTAGCTATGCAAGATGAATTAAATGAGTTTTAAAGAAATAAAGTGTGGCACTTAGAAGCAAAACCGAAGAACAAGAAGATTATTGGACTTAAATGGGTATTAAGGAACAAGCTGGATGAACACGGCATAATCGTTAGAAACAAAGCAAGGTTGGTGGTAAAAGGATATAATCAACAGGAAGGTATTGACTATACTGAAACTTTTGCTCCCGTAGCTAGATTAGAAGCTATTAGAATTCTTATTTCATTTGCTGCTTTCATGAATTTTAAATTATATCAAATGGACGTAAAATGTGCATTCTTAAATGGGTTTCTAGAAGAAGAAGTGTTTGTGGAACAACCACCTGGCTTTGAAAACCCAATTTCTCCGGATCACGTCTACAAGCTTGATAAAGCTCTTTATGGGCTAAAACAGGCACCTAGACAATGGTACGAGAGATTATCTAAGTTTTTGATTGAAAATAAGTTCATACGTGGTAAAATTGATAAAACCTTATTCTTTAAGAATAAAGGTTCGAATATATTAGTTGTTCAAATATATGTTGATGATATTATTTTTGGTGCTACAAATGAATCGTTATGTAAGGAATTTGCTGACCTAATGAGTAATGAGTTTGAAATGAGTATGATGGGAGAATTAAATTTCTTCCTTGGTTTGCAAATTAAACAAACTGCTAACGGTATCTTTATTCATCAACAAAAATATATAAAAGAACTTCTACAGAAATATGGACTAGATAGTGCTAAGACAAACCATACACCCATGGCCACTAACATTAGGTTAGATGAAGACTCTAACGGAATTAATGTTGACCAAACGATGTATAGAGGCATGATAGGATCACTACTATATCTAACAGCTAGTAGACCCGATATATCCTTTAGTGTTGGCTTGTGTGCTAGATTTCAATCAAATCCTAAAGAATCACATCATACGGCAGTGAAAAGAATTCTTAGATATCTAAAGGGAACAGATGACTTATCCTTATTTTATCCTAAAAGTGATGTCTATGACTTGAAAGGGTATAGTGATGCAGATTACGCAGGTGATCTTGTGAATAGAAAAAGCACTTCAGGAATGGTACAGTTTCTTGGATCTTATTTGGTATCATGGAGTTCCAAGAAACAGAACACAGTAGCTTTATCCACTGCAGAAGCTGAGTATGTAGCAGCAGCAGCCTGCTGTTCCCAAATGCTTTGGATTAAACAACAGTTAAGAGATTTTGGTATCAAATTTGAATGTGTTCCTATTTATTGTGATAATACTAGTGCTATTTGCATTTCAAAAGATCCAGTGCATCATTCTAGAGTTATTCATATTAGACACCATTTCCTTAAGGATAATGTAGAGCATAAAAATATAATTGTTAAACATGTCAATACTAGTGATCAAGTTGCAAATATTATGACCAAACCGCTTCCAAGAGAACAATTTGAAAAGATGAGGTTGGAGCTAGGTATGATCAAGCTTCACTAACGTTTAATTGCTAGTATTCCTCCTCAAAACATCCTGAAAAATCGGAAGGGTTCAATCAACCACAACAACCAAGATTGATTATTCAATCATTGCGAGATTTGGGTATGCTTCTATTTAAATTAATGTCTTAAACTTAATCTTGATTGCTTGCATGTTTGAACTGATTAGACCAAGTAGCATAAATTTATTTTATATTATATATAATTATTTTATATATTATTTTCCACATATTATAAATTATTTCAAAAATCACAAAAATATTTTATTTTCCACAAATTCCAGCATTTTCTCTATTTATTTTAATTTATTTTGGTGAGCCAACATTATTTTATAAAATTGAAGACGGATCATCGAGGTGTTTCGGAAAGTAGTTATCTTAATCGACAAATTCAACGAACTTACACTTAAACTTTTCGTTACCTCACACGGTTCATACACTAAAACCGTTTCAAGAAGTTGTACTCCCTTTCATAACCGTCCCATCACACCCTTTATAACTCACTCCTCACGTCACATCCATCACAATTACCATAATTACCAAAGTACAACTCCTTTACCTCTCTAAAAACCGTCAACCCATTTTCTTTCTTCTACAATCCCTAACCCTCACCAATTTCACTCACCATCACCATGAAAACTCCCAAAGCTTCATCCACCAAGAACACCAAAGAAAACACGCCCAAATTCATACAACCGGAACCACTACAAGTCATTCACCCTTCATCTGACAACCCACAATCATCAACTCCCTCAACTCAACCCAAATCATCAAAGACCATGCATGTTGGCACAAAAAGGGCTTTTTCCACCAAAGGAAGCTCATCTTCAAAACCGGCGAATAAGGCCAAGGTTGTGGATCCTGATTGTGCAGAGGAGGTTGCTAAAGAGATGTCCGTAGGATTTGGATTGGACAAATATTGGCATGATTCTACTCCCTTTCCTCAATTACACGCTATTTTGAGTAATCAAGGGTGGGAGGAGTTAATGAGTAATTTTTCTTGTCATCCAATTTACCCACATCTCATGAGAGAGTTTATTCAAAACTTTACAATCGACAATGGGGTTTGTTCTAGCATGATTAAAGACATTAAAATCGAATTCAATAGCTTAATGTTGGGGGAATGGTTCGCAGTTCCAGTAGTAGGGTTTGACACATATTATGTTGGGTCAAAAATCGTCTTTTCTGGTATCACTGAGAGGACCGTTTTAAAATTTCTTGGTCAAGAAAACAAAAAGAGGTTTAGTCACATGTCTCTGTCTCCACTACACAAGCTTCTTTACAACATTGCCCATAGGTTTATTTTACCCCGCAATTCTAAACGGAGTGAAGTAAATCTACGTGATGCAACATTGATCTACTGCATGGCTAATCACATTAAAATTAATTTTCCGTCTTTGATGGTATCACATTTGTCCGAATGCATTGAGAAAGGACTTATGGTTGGATACGGAGGTTTGTTGACTTGCATTTTTAAGAAGTTTGGAGTCCCTTTGGATGGGCTAGAATTTCCTATGAGCGCCAGCAATAAGATAAGTGAAAGGTGCCTTACTAATTTGCACCTTCAATTAAACGAAAGGGGATTCTAGAGCATGCCATTGAGGAAGTAGAGGTGAGTTCTGATGAAGAAGAAGAAGAGGAAAAAGTAGAAAAAGAAGATCAGGAGGATGTTCCCACTGCCGCTAATGAGGCATAAACTGATAGGGAACAGGAGGATGCTGTGAGTGAGGGGGAACAGGTTGAGGGAGAGGGAGAAAAGGAACAGGAAGATGATGAGGACCTTCATGTGCCTCTAAAGAAAATCAAGAAAACTTCTGTGCTCACACCAAGGAAGAGCAAGAGGTTAGCTTCCAAAAGTTCCTCGAGCCAACATGATGACATTACTTCTCCAACCCCACCATCACCAAAACCAGACTCACCCACACCAATTGACATTCCATCATCACCACCATCACCAATTCCCACTTCACCAACACACACTGGTTTTGATAGGGATGCCTCACCTTTTCCTCCAACTCCAATTGATCTTATCCTTTGTAAATTTGATTTCCTGCAGTCTCAATTATGTGCTTTCCAAAGTGAAGTTCGTGCCTCTCTATCTACCATTGCTGAGCAACTCACCGACATGGAAACACGTCTTGGTGCGAAGCTTGACACTGTGGAGGTGCAAACTGAATTTGTTGATGAGGAGACTGCTGCCTAATCCCTCCTGCTTCTATTTTCAATTAAAAATTTAATGTTTTGTTGGCCACACCGTCTGTAATCCTAAACAATTTTTTTTCTTTTTTTTCTGTTTTTTTTAAATGTACCAGCTGGGGTACGAAACAATTTACTTTTTATGCTTATGCTACTAACCACCTTTTTTAATCCTTCATATTATCCTTCCCTATTATCCCATGGTCTAATACGTTTGCTTACATGCTTTCTTGATTTATGCTTGGACATCTATTTACTTAGTTTGCTGCTTACTATCTTAATTTTTCTAATGCTTGCCTTAGAGCTGTGATTTGATTCATATCCCTACTTTTTGATTGATGCCAAAAGAGGGAAGAGTAGCAAACAAACTTAAATGAATGCTTGTGAATGCTTACGTTTTTGCTTAATCTTGATAATTGATTCTCTGTTTTTCGTTTCAAAGACTTTGATAGGTTCTTAGTTTATAGTTGTGCTACTTATGTTATGTTTGGTTAATATGGAAACTGATGTTGTTGAATGTCACATTGTTCATCACATTGTTCACCTTTGACTCTTACAACTCATAATTTTCTTGAATTACTTAATTAGAATTACTTAGTTTGTTGTGCTTCTAATCCTTTTAGTTTATGTTTTTATATTTCTTAAGTTATTTTTATTCTATATTTCGTTTCATGTTTTGTTTTATTTTAAATTGAAAAATTTGAAGTCATGCTTAACCACATGATTTTCGCCAAAAATATTTTAGAGTAATATGCTTGCCTTAGAATTTGGTAAATTACTTGTAACGATTTAATTTACTAAATATGTTTGAACTTGTGATTGATCTCTAACATGTTCAAAGCTATTAGTTTTACTCTTTCTTTTAACATAGTTTGTTTATAAGTTTGTCATCATCAAAAAGGGGGAATTTGTTGGCCTATTTGAGTTTTGATGATGACTTAACAATAATAAACAAACAAAGTATTTGTAGAGATTGTTTTGTAGGTAATATATCCGATTATCATAATCTTCGATGGTACCTAAGGACTGGTCAATGGCAATCGTACAAGTCAAAGTCAAAGTCAACAAAGTCAAAGTCAGTAGAGAAGGTCAATGAGAAAGTCAAGAGTAGATTTCACTTCTACTGTTCCAGATATTGATAAACTGATGAAGTTGCAGATAGAGACAGTACGTTGTTCCAAACGAAACCGGTCAGAGAAGAAGTCAACAAAATTAATCAAGAAAATTATTTTAACTTTTATTTTTCTTTTTTAGTCTTGTTGTACGGATGAATAGCTATAGAATGCACAAGGAATAAATCAAAGAATTAAATAACTAACTCCTAAAAATAAGCCTCCTAAAGTTTAGGATCTTGGCTATTTTTAGCTAGAGTCAAAGATTGACTTGGAATAACCACCAAGGTAGTTATTCACATTACTCACGTCAATTGCCCACACATCCCACTATCTTTGATCATGGGATTATGGGTTAACTAAATCTAAAAGGCATATAAATTCATTTTGTTAACCGGCACAAATCTTTGGCGATCAACATTGAGAGAAAAATATTTCCGAAAATATTTTGTGCCCAAATTTCGTGAGTTCTCTATATCAAGAAAAGGAGATCTTGAATGTTTTGAAAAGCTTATTAATTCCAAGATCAAATCCTTGTGCTATTCTCGTGTTGTTCATCCATATTTAGATAAATATTGTAAAGGTTTATTTGAGAGAATTTGTAATTAGACTTGGGTAAGTCTAAAGGGGAAGTGAGAAAGAGAAGAGAGAAAGAGAAGGAGAATAGAGAAAGGGAACAAGAAAGAAAACCGAGAGAAGAGAAGGAGAAGGAGAATTATTTTTTGTAATAGAGAATTGAATTACTTAAAATAATAGAGAAGAGAAATCCCTAGTGGGTCGTGGTTCTTATTCCCACGTTAAAATCATTGTGTTTCTTTATTGTTTTCTTTTATTTTGGTTTGAGTATTTTCTTTATTCAAAATTCCGCAAGAAAAGGGCGAAAATACTCCAACGGGAACAAGTAACAATTCACCCCCCCTCTTGTTACACTTCATCGTCTCTATACGTTTCTACAAAAAGAGTATTCTTGATCACCTTCAGATGGAAGAGGGTTCCTTCCCCTTCAAATACCTCGGGGTCCCCTTACACTCCAAGAAGTTGAACTCCAGGGATTGCAGGCCTCTTGTTGATAAGATTGTGGGGCGTATTGGCTACTGGTTCTCCAGACTCCTCTCTTATGCAGGTAGAATCCAGCTGGTTCGCAGTGTCATTGGGGGAATTCATAACTTTTGGGCCCAGATCTTCTGCATCCCTAAAAAGGTCCTCAAACAGGTTGAGAGCATCTGTAGATCCTTCTTCTGGACTGGTAAAGATGGGTTGTCAAAGAAAGCTCCTGTTGCCTAGAGCCAAATGGGTCTCCCTTACTCCAAAGGAGGCCTTAATTTGAGAGATATGTATTCATGGAACAAAGCAGCTATATTAAAGCATCTCTGGAACATCGCGAGCAAAAAAGATAATCTATGGGTCAAATGGGTTCACTGCTACTATGTGAAAGAACAGGATATCAAAGATGTCACTCCTTCAATCCACGCCTCTTGGTCCTTTAAAAAGATCATCAAACACAATGAGCTGGTTGACAAGCTAGGAGGATGGGAAAAAATCACTAATGGAGGCACATACCGTATTGGGAAAGTCTATGAGCTCCTTATTGCAGATAATCCAAGAATCAGTTGGGGGAACATCATGGCCAAAAATGTTTCTAGTCCTAGTGCCAAATTCATCACTTGGCTTGCCATCCAAAACAGGTTAGCAACGAAAGACAGAATTGGGAAATGGACGAATATTTCAGATGATAGCTGTGTCCTGTGCAACAATGCTCCTAAATCTGCTCAGCATTTGTTTTTTGATTGCGTGAACGTCAAAATAATCAGAACCAAAGTCTTCCAGTTCCTTCGCCGGCAGTTTGATTTTCCCAATTTTCAGGCCGAAATCTGGGAGATCAGCAAAATTAGCAGCAAGAAGACGGATCGAGCAAAGTTGATTGTTGGCATGTGGACCGAATTGATATATTGCATCTGGATGCAACGCAATAGGAAAGTTTTTGATAATCATGCCTTCACTCAGAAGGAAGTTATTGATTGTATAGTCTTTAGGGTAGCTGGGAGAATTAACAGTAGGATGAACGATATGCTTGTATCTATGTAGTTTTTTGTTATTTTTGGGCTTGTGCTCTGCTTTTTGTAAAGAGCATCAGCGTTTTTGGTGGCTCAGGAGGAGTTATTTTTCTTCCCTGGGCGTCTGTTTTTGTCTCCCATTTTTGGTATATAATACAAAAATCATTTGACAAAAAAAAAATACAATGAATAAGAAGAAGCATAACCCTAACTGATGTTTATCCATAAAGATTGAGAAAAAGGAAGTGAGAAAGGGAAATGAGGAAAGTGTGATTACAAGAATGAAATGAGGCAGCAAAGGTACTGGAAATTGCAATCTGACGTGGCAAAACTACTCTTCACAATGAACAGTGTTCCAGTGTTGCAAATATTTTATTGTTAGAGGATATATGTGTTGTTAGGGGTGAGTATAATGCAGATTGAACCTATTATCAAATGGATAAAACACTATTAATTCTTATAATTGCATACATAATTGCATTTATATGTTTGGGTATAACTCATCTTGACCAGAGGCGGATCTACTATATTGTCAATGCTGTCAATTGACAGCAATTGACTAATATAGATTTTCAAGTATAGTTTTATGTTGGTGTACCAAGTGTCTCAGCTAGTAAGGCTTTGTATGTGACAGCATATGCCCGGGTACGAATCCCCCCAACTGCAAAATTTTGAGAATTTTTTTTTTCTAATTTTCGAAACCCTCCCAGCAGGTTCTAATCTTTCTGATTTCTTTCCCCAATTTTCAAAGACCAAAACCCATTCTCATTTCTCTCACCTTCGAAAACTCATTTGCCCCTGCCACTTCCCATTTCCCACGTTCACTCCTCCGTGCTCCGACCTTCACCGCTTCACGGTTGCCGGGAAAACGCCTTGGACCTTGGTAAGTCGTCACTCTCACTCTCTCTATTGGCTCACCGTTTTTTTTGTTGATTTTCTCATTGAGTATTTATTTGAATGTTGATTGTTATTTGTGTTGAATGTTATTTTTTGGTTTGTGTTGAAATTTCAATGTTGATTGTTATTTGTTAATTTGTTAAACATTGTTGATTGGTTTCTTGACATTCTTTAAATCTTTTTTCATTCATGATTCATGAATCAATTTATTAGGTTAAAATGGTTAATCAATTTAGGGTTATTTTTCCGAAAGATTGTTTCTTGACAATTGACATTCTTTCATTCTTTGTTCATTCATGATTTTTGATTTTGAATCAATTTAGGGATTAATGAATTTAGGGTTAAACATTGTTTCTTGACATTCTTTGTTCAATCATTTTTTTATTTTTGGTTTGTGTTAATTTGTTAAACAAATCAATTTAGGGCATACAAACTTATGATTTTTCTTTCATGATACATATGATGAAATTAGTGTTGGGAGTCACTTATCTACTTAGTTTGTCTCTGCAAAAACGGGATCAAGATATTGTGAATGCTATGAGGTTACTTCGTGGTACTAAGGTACAATTTCAAGAGCTAAGGGATGCAGGTTGGGATTCTTTGGTGAATAATGTGAATTCTTTTTGTTTGAAACATGATATTGATATTCCAAACATGGATGAGTTGGCTCCTTTACATCCTCGGGGAAAGTCAAAACGCAGAACTTCAGATGTGACACTTGGGCACTATTATCGTGTTAACGTTTTTTACACGATTATTGATATGCAAATGCAAGAATTTGACTCTCGTTTTACTTAGACTAGTACAGAGTTACTTATTGATGTTGCTTGTTTGAGTCATGCTGATTCATTTTCCAACTATAACAAAGAGAAGATACTCAAAATGCCTACATTTTCTCCTGATGATTTTGATGTATTGGCCATTGATATTCTCAATGTAGAGTTGGATGCTTTTATGGCTAATTTTGGTAATGATGAGCGATTTTCAGACTTGTCAACCCTCGGTGAACTCTCCAAAGCTTTAGTAGATTCTGGTTTGCATAAGACATGCCCACACTTTCATAAGCTTTTGAAGCTAGCATTGATTTTGCCGGTATCCATAGCAACTGTCGAAAGAGTGTTTTCTGCGATGAAGATTATTAAGACTGAGTTACGCAATAGGATTGCTGATGACTTTTTAAATGAAACGGTTGTAACTAATTTTGAATGTGATTTGTTACAAAGTTTGTCAAATGATGATATTATGTGTCGTTTTCAGAATATGAAAACTCGACGGAGTCAATTACCGTAATTTAAAATGTTGATGTATTTTTTTAATGTTATCGTTATCGACAGCATTTAAATTTTTCTAGATCCGCCCCTGATCTTGACGATAAACCAATATACATATGATTGGTTGTATAAAGGATTTAATTACTATCTTAGTGCATCTAACTTGAAAATTGCTATCGTAGAACACGATGAGAAAACATTTAAGTCGATGGGTTGCATTGTTTTTAAAAAATATATATTATGAAAGTTCGTTGAATTCTAATTGTGGCTAAGATATTTTAATGCTTCAACAAGTAATTTTTTGAAAGAATTATTGAGATAGGGTGATAGACTAGTTGCATTAAGTTTCTTATAGGGAAACAACTCTTGTTTTGCTCTCTCTTTTTCGATTTACTTTTTTTGTTTTGAAATACCATTTTCTGTTCTTAATTGATTAGAATTTTGTTTGAATTGTCTTGTCGCATACTTTAATAATATTAATTTATTATAATTTTTGGATGTGTATAATTCAATTTATAAATAATAAACAAATATTAGATTACAAAAATGTAGCAAGTATACTTGATTGGAAGAATACTACATTTAGACGTATACTATAACCATATATTAATGCTAAAAAATAAATTATGATGGGTGTCAAAATAAATCATAAAATCTATTAAAAGGATTGAGAATAATGACACGTGGCATTCTCAAAAGAGCCAACTTTATTGCATTATAATTTTAAAAAAAAAAATTAATCATAGACAAATTATTGCAATGTATGGTAAAACTTTTTAAAAGGCAATTTTAATTTTCACGTATGGTAAGTATAATTTTAAATTCATCTTTCTCAAAAGAGCCAATTTTATTGCATTTTAATTTAAAAAAAAAATCATAGGCTAATTATTGCAATGTATGGTAAAACTTTTTTAGAAGCAATTTTAATTTTCACGTATGGTAAGTATAAATTTAATACTACATAGGCTAATTATTGCATTATAATTTAAAAAAAAAAATTATTGCAATGTATGGTAAAACTTTTTAAAAGGCAATTTTAATTTTCACGTATGGTAAGTATAATTTTAAATTCATCTTTCTCAAAAGAGATAACTTTATTGCATTTTAATTTAAAAAAAAATAATCATAGGCTAATTATTGCAATGTATGGTAAAACTTTTTTAGAAGCAATTTTAATTTTCACGTATGGTAAGTATAATTTTAAATTCATCTTTCTCAAAATAGACAACTTTATTGCATTTTAATTTTAAAAAAAATAATCATAGGCTAATTATTGCAATGTATGGTAAAACTTTTTTAGAGGCAATTTTAATTTTCACGTATGGTAAGTATAATTTTAAATTCATCTTGATCAAAAGAGGCAACTTTATTGCATTTTAATTTAAAACAAAAAATTAATCATAGGCTAATTATTGCAATGTATGGTAAAACTTTTTTAGATGCAATTTTAATTTTCACGTATGGTAAGTATAATTTTAAATTCATCTTGATCAAAAGAGGCAACTTTATTGCATTTTAATTTAAAAAAAATTAATTATAGGCTAATTATTGCAATGTATGGTAAAACTTTTAAAAGTCAATTTTAATTTTCAACGTATGGTAAGTATAATTTTAAATTCATCTTGATCAAAAGAGGCAACTATATTGCATTTTAATTTAAAAAAAAACTTAATCATAGGCTAATTATTGCACTGAAACTTTTTAAAAGGCAATTTTAATTTTCAACGTATGGTAAA
This sequence comes from Amaranthus palmeri, assembly GCA_019776075.1. Classification (NCBI taxonomy): domain Eukaryota; kingdom Viridiplantae; phylum Streptophyta; class Magnoliopsida; order Caryophyllales; family Amaranthaceae; genus Amaranthus; species Amaranthus palmeri. The sequence goes on from JAAKBH010000793.1 coordinate 47,450, forward strand.
TATAATTTTAAATTCATCTTGATCAAAAGAGGCAACTTTATTGCATTTTAATTTTAAAAAAAAAATTAATCATAGGCTAATTATTGCAATGTATGGTAAAACTTTTTTAAGAGGCAATTTTAATTTTCAACGTATGGTAAGTATAATATACAAAAATGGTCAATGGTCAATTTATTAGAGGCAAATTCATAGATCATACAAATCATAGCCTAAATAATATTTTTCATATTTTCAACGTATGGTAAGTATTCATAGAAAAATGCATTAATATTAGAGCATCTTTTTAATTGAATAATTGAGAGAAAATTTTGTCCATATTAAATCAGAAAACATTTAACCTTCATAACCCTATATTTATGCATCTTTTTAATTGAATAATTGCATTCTAATCAACCTTTTATACTCTTCAAATCAGGCCCGGTTTTTATGGTAGGCCAGGTCTGCAAATGCCTAGGGCCCAAAAAATAAGGGGCCCAAAATATATAAATACTCCTATATTATAAAAAAAAAAAAAAAAAAAAAAAAAAAAAAAAAAAAAACTTAATTTACCTTTTCGTGAAACGCGTGCCATCCCTGCCATCCCTGCCATCCCATATCCCAGTACCCCATTACTCCTCATTAATCTTTAGAAGACTTTCCATCTTCTATCTTCTAACTTCAATTCCGGCTAAATCAAAGCCTTCTTAAACCCCCAAATTTCATAATTATGGCTATTAATCATAATAATACATCTAATTTTAAGTTTTTTATTTTTTTTTTCCCAATTTCATTTATTATTATCTTTATCCCTATTTTTCAATTAAAAATCCACTGTTCATCTTTCTTTGGCTCACTGGTTGTTCGTTTCCTCTTTCAATTTTTCTCAGGTATGAATTTGTCTGTCCTGATCTATCATTTTTATTGTTTTTTGTTTGATTATTTTGGGGTTTTTGATAGATTTTTAATTCGAATTTATACTTATTTTGATTATTTGTAACAAAGTAATGATTTTTAATAGAGAAATTCGATTTTTTTATGGCTAATTCCTTATACTGATTTTTAATAGAGAAATTCATACTGATTACTGATTTTTAATAGAGAAATTCATACTAATTACTGATTTTTTATGTATACTAATTTCTTATGCAGAATTTTGCAATTTGGTATATTGGCTATATTTCAATGGTTATCTGAATTTTGAAAGCACATATTCGACATTTTATCAGGTCTTATTGTTCCTTACTCCATTTATATAAGATGTTGCCTAAAAAAATACTTATCTGGGTGTGAAAAAAGAAAAAAGAAAAAAAGAGAAGAGGAACTAAAAAAACACAACAAGGAGCTCTTGATAAATTTATTTTTAGAGCAAGACCTTCTCATGATAATTTGAATATAAATGAATCTTTACATGATGATATAGGTAGAAATAATAATTTGGTTGATGATGTTAATGCTAATGAATTTTTGAATAATAATACTAATGAAGATGATGTGAGTGTTAATGAAATTTCTAATAATAATGTTAATGAAGATGATGAAATTGATAATTTAAGTGAGCCTCTTGATATGCAAGATAATGTAAAAACTACCTCACCAATGGATTCTTATGATCCCAAAGATTGGGATAATCTTGATATTAAATCAAGAGACATTATTATAGAAAAGGGACCTATTTGAGAACTAAATCTTAATTTTCCTTTTGATGATAATGGTAGACATTTTTCTTATTCCTATTTTGTTCGAAAATTGAGTAATGGTGAAGTTAGTGATCGAAAGTGGTTAATTTATTCAAAAAGTGTTGACAAAGTGTTTTGTTTTTGTTGTAAATTGTTCAAGTCCGCAAATAATCGAAGTTTGTTAGCAAATGAGGGTTTACGTGATTGGCAACATATTAACATAAGACTAAAAAAACATGAAATTAGTGTACAACATATGACTAATATGAATACTTGGAATGAATTGAAAGAAAGATTGAATAAAAATCAAACAATTGATAAAAGTTTGCAAGAAGAGATTACGAAAGAAAAAGAACGTATGAGACAAGTTTTTTTTAGGATATTATGTTCTATAAAATATCTTGGTACACAATTTTTATATTTTCTGTATTTTCTGTATTTTCTTGCTATAAAATCAAACAATTTTCTGTATTTTCTTGATGTGAAATTATATTTTGAAATATTATAGAGGGGGCCCAATTTTTATATTTTTCCTAGGGCCCACGAAATGCCAAGAACGGCACTGGTTCAAATTAAGGCCTAGGTGCAATAAAAATGAGTTTGAATTATTTTGATGAATTATTTTGAGTAAATTAGAAAATGTCTTAGATATACTGCATAATATATATGTGACAATTTATAAAATTACAGAGTTCATTTATACATATAACTATCAAAATTAACTTTTTATGCTGCGTAATATCCTTGACTTTTTTAATATCACGTGTATTTAGTTATCGATGCTAATAGAACCGTGCATTGCACGGGTTTCTACACTAGTGTCTAATAATCCTGTTATCTCTCTTAATTTAATTTTTCTTACTTATTTTGTACTTTTTTCTTTTTGTTCATGGTTACACTCTCTTTTCATTTGAATGTACAGATTTATTATTTATACCCATCTTAATAACCTATTTTTATCTCTCACTTTTTTTTTTGTCTTCTTTTTAAATCCATTTCTATTAATAGTAGAACATGTATCATTACCCAAACTACCCCCAATGAATCGTTTATTCTTTACATTTGTACAACTATCAATTTAAACAACATTTTCCAAAATAGAAATTCTTTTCTAAAAGACCCAACATTATTTTCTCCCTCCAAAAGACCCATAGAATTCAATCCAACTCTTTATTTCTACATTAAGCAACTCATTCTACACAATAATTCACTTGTCGATTACTATATGTTAAAATTAAAATAGATCTTTGATTCTTTCCACTCAAAACATAAAATATCAATTGAACTCGATTTCAAAAACTTATTTTTTTCGATCGCCAAAAATACAACATAAAGGTTTATACGCGATTGAATAATCTTTAGAGGGGGGGGATAGACAGTGCTCCATTAAAATTTTTCTTTGAAAAACATCTCAAGAGCATGTGAGACGATTCAAACAATTTTCTAGAAACTATTTTTAGGTTGAATGATAAATCTGAAACTTAAATGGGATTTAAATTATAGACAAAACAAATGATTTATTATCAAGGTAGAATTATCAATAGTCCACTCTTCGTCTATGAGTTCCTTTTCAACCATTAGGATTCAAACCTCTATTAATAATGAACCTAGACCACTAAGAAGATCTCTTTATCTTCTCTCATCTCGTTTTTCTTGTTGAAGAGTGGTCTACGAATTCCCGTTAACAAAAGACTAATCCCAATCTCATAAAAGAAAAAGAATTTAATACTTTCAAAAGTTTTCTAAACGTTATAAATATAGGTTAAAATTAAATATTAGAAGTATATGCAAAAAATAAAATTAAAAATACTTTTATTATATAACAAAATATCAAATGTAAAAGTACTTCTAGATTGCAATTTAGAATTCAAAGTGACAAATTAATTTTTCATCTACAATGACCAAGTCAATATACATCAATGGTAGAACTTATCATGTTAAACTCATTATTATACTCCTAACAATAAAAAAATGCCAAATTTCTTCAACCAGATGATCCATTGTAATTGCCTTGATCCATGTTTAAAGTCTGCAAAACAAAAATAAAATAAAATTTACTGCATATCATTACTAATACTCCCTCACCAACATCAAATACAAATAACAGAGGAGACTAGCTAGTAGTTGGTACCTATGATAGGAGTACTCCAAATTCGAACCACGTTAAAAACATGTCGAACTAGAAAAAAGTCAATTTTTGAAAGAAACCATTGGAATTAAGCAAAGCTTGAGACGAATAATAACAGAAACTTACAAAAAATGAGATAATTGATGCAAATGCCTTTTTGTCTCCATGACTTTGACTGTGAGGTTGAGACATTGGGTCTACTCCACTCATATACGCAGTGTAATGTATTTGAAGTTCGGCTTGCATTGCCTCAATGGTCACATCTAGCCTTGTAGTTTTTTTGCAAAGTTGGTTATCAGTCGAAAAAAGATGACTATTTCTCACATTCATTCGCTCCGCACGAAATCCTCAAACTTGTGATTTTGTAACACAAAACCCAAAACTACGTGCTTTCCCTGGTGCATCCTCACCCATACAAAAGCTTCTCTTTGAATATTATTCATCGGTAAATTTTCCAATAGCCCCATACACATCCATCTGTTTTCCAACAAACTCCTACATTGAAAACAAAGTTGTAATACATAGTCATGTTTAACAAAGTAAAAGAACATGAATAATTTGGCATCATTTACCATTAAAAGAAAAGTCTTGTCCTTAGCGTAAGTTCTGTTCTTTTTCATCTGCGTGAATTCAGAAAACATAATGTATCCGGATTCCTCTTCTTAATTATTTTTGACCTATTAATTATCAAGAATTGATTAAAAAGAAATCCTTCACTATTTCATTAAGAAGAATAAGTTAATAAAATAAAGTAACTAACAAACTTATATTAAAAAAGTCTTAAATTATTACTTTCATATTGTACTTTTTTTGGGCAAAACTAGTAGCTCCATTGAAGATATGAGTAGTATCACGTGCCCCAATGTCTTGAGTCTTTGAAAACTTTTGCATCCGCTTTAGCAATGCAACCGCCTCCTTCTCTATTTCCCCAAGGGGGCGTTTGGGATGTGAGAATGAGAATTTGGAAATTAAAAGATGGAATTGGAGATTGGAAATTGATTATTGGGAAATGTTAAAATACAATCCAAGTCCGTGTTTGGTATGTGTGATAATGAGATTGGGAATAAATTATTGAATTTACAATTTTGCCCATTCTAATTAAAATTACATGTTTGGATTTTTTTTAAAAACAAGGGCAAATTAGTGTTTATATACATTTCAATTCCCATCCATCTATTACCACTCCCTCCATGGTATTATTTCCTCAGGGGCGGAGCATCTATCACAGAGGCCCTGTCTAATTTTTCTTTTATATCAACATTGGGGCCCTTTTTAACAAGTAAAGGCAATTTAATTTACTTCGAAAATACTTTGATACAAATATATTTTTTGAGTTAGGACAACAAAGGTACTATATGTTGGGAACTTAATCCAATCGGGCAAACCTTAAATCTAGAATAAATTTTGATTAATTAATCAAGAGCCATTAATCATAAGCCATTAATCAGTTCAACACATTATGTAGGATAAACCTCTGATCTAGAATTCAAAGACTTTGAAAGAACATGGCATTCTATGTGAACAATCCTTAAATATAACCCAACAATTAAAAAATTAAGCTTTTATCAAATTTAAGTTAGAATTTCCAAAATGGAAAAAACTACTTAAGATTTTCTAATCACACCTCACAAAAAACTTTAGATAATAAAAAAAATTCAAAAAATAAGTACACAAAAATCATATTGAATTTTCACATAATGAAAGATTGAAACACATAAAAAGTTTGTCAATCATTAAAACAATGGTGCATAAGTCCGCATGAATAAGAGATTAAGAAAAATTAGAAAGTTTTAGATAATAAACTATAAGCATCAAACTCATATTTAAGAAAAAATAACAATCAAAACAAGAAAAAACATACCCACATTGGAAAGTAACAAAAATAAACAACATCAGCTTGAAATCAATTTCCAGTAACCAAAATGCTTTACTGATAATAACTAAAATCCTAATCAAGAAAATACCAAATTTAACGTTATAGCCGCCACTTTCACGTTGCCGGTGCTTATTCTACTATTATTCCCTTTCTCTGATCATCTTGTGGGCTTCAATTCTGTTGATAAATTTTGTTTTTCATAATTTTAATTTTCTTTCTATGGACATTGAAGAAAATGAAAAAAAATTAATGATTAATTGAGTTATTTGGGAATGTGGAGTGGTAGGCAAAATGGATTTCAATGTTGTAAATTAGATACATTGGAAACTAGGAGAGCTAACAGAGGAAGATGAAAAGGGTATGCGCCTAAATCGAGGGGTTTGGTGGTGAGATTTAGGTAAATAAATGACATCAATTAAAAAAATATGTTATCAGTAGGCTTCGAACTTCTGACGTATTTATTCAAGGTGGAAAACTGACCAACTGATCTACCATTATTTAGTGAGCAATTTATCAGCGTTTCAGATATGAGGCCCCTAGCTTTTAGGGGCCCTGTTCCGTCGCACACTTCGAACTGGGCCAAAACCGCCCCTGTATTTCCTTGGGAATTAAGGGGTCCAAATGCCATTCCCATTCCTTAAATTTAATCCTAATACCACTTACCAAACACGAGAATATAAAATACTTGGGAATAAAATTCGCAATCCCACCTTTAACTCCCACACACTAGACACCCCCCAAGTGTAGAGCATGAGAAAGGAAGGAGCCATATTTTATTGCTCAACAACTGCATAAGTGATATTGGGCGACAACCAAAAGTGTAGCACAAACGATTGAAAAGTGTGGCCCATACATTGGGCCACAAATAAATTTTTGTCACTATACCTGTGGCCCTATCGATGTTGCCCATGTAAATAAATTTGGGCGTCAAATACGAGTTTGTTGCCCAAGCCGTTTGATTATGGGCGTCATGATTAATTTGTCGCCTATGTTCTACCTTGTGTGTCAAACCCTTGTGGCCCAATGTTCAATTTAATTATCGCCCGAGATTGATTTTGTCGCCCAATTAACACCTTGGGCATCATATTTTGGAGTCCAAAATTTAAAATTTTTGTCACCCATGATTAATATTTTGGGCATTATCGTAATTTTGTCGTCCATACAATACCATGGTCAACAAGTATTTTGTGGTCCAAAGATTCTGAAACCTTATTATAAAGGTTTTGGACAACACTTTTATTTGTGGCCCACAATAGAAAATAATGTCTAATAACAGGTAAAATTATATCAAGCATTGCTTTTGATAATCTTTTAATAAATTAAATTATTAAGCACCAACAACAAAGAGAATCACATATAATAACTAACAATAATAGAAATATAATGATTTTAGCAATTTAAGTATTAAAAATCCCCAAGAAGTAAAGTTACAATTCAAAATAAAAGTTACTTTTCCTATCAAACTATATATATGAAAGTAAAACCAATAGAACCAAAGTAGTAACAACTAAACTATATATATAACAAGCCACCAAAGCAGTAACCAAAGCACAAGGCACCACATTTGTTGACCCCTAGCAGCAACCAGTAGAGAGCAGGACACCCATCATTCGCTTTCATCCAAGCAGCATACAAAGTAGCAAAAACCTGCCAGATAGCATCAAACCCACGCGCACACGGAACAACAACCAAGCTCAAGTAGCAGCAGCACATCCAGAAAAAATACAGAAAACCCATCACAGCAGCTAGCATGTAGGCAGCACCACCACAAACCACGCAGAACCACCATAGATCAGAACACTATGCAGTAGATAGAACATAAAGAAAAATCCCAACCAGCAACAGCACATACCCTCGAAAACATCACACCAATTCCAGCAACAGCAGCCACAAAACTAGAAGGTCGATAAAAACAATCATCTTTTAATAAGATCGCTAATTAAAAACACTTAAAAAACATAACCATAAACACAGATCTAATCTAATATGTTATTGATCCAAATGATAAAGAGACTAATCAACTCAGTATCCTCAAAGAGATAGGAAATGTGACTTTCGCAGATGCAACTAAGTGTATCACGTTGTTCATATTGTTCATAAACACTTCACTTCACAAGAAATGATAAAGTAAATCAAAATAATAATTGTGGGTTATAAGCCATACTGACATACCAATTTAGGTTGAACCACGCATCAACCTCGCTATCTCGGCCATCAACTATTGTTTTAACTAGTTCTCTCTTTCGACCCTCTTGTTTTCTTTTTCGATCATTTCTTATTTCAACCTTTCTATTCCACCTCGAAGCACCGCATATTGGGCATTTATCTTTCCCCTCATTTTCTTTCCAAAACAAAGCACAATGATTAACACACGCATCAATCTTAACATAGTTCAGCCCTAGCATTTTGGTATACTTTTTTATTTCATAAAAGTTTTTTGGAAAGGATGGATCAAAATTAAAAGCCCTATGCAAAGATTCAAAAATGAATGTTCAGTCCAATTCCCACTTACTTTGTTATGGAGCAAGGTTACAATAAACTCAAGCCTCTTATAAGTTTTACACCCTGGGTATAAATCTGCTGCTAAATCTTGCATCAAATGTTCAAATTCCTTAGGCAATTCATTTTCCCTATCTTCAAATTCTCCAAACGACTCTACATTAGAAGGGAACCTTGAATCATCATGCGATGTTGTTGCATCAAATAATAAATCAACAAGATCATCGCCCATCACAAAGTTATCTGCATTCAAATCATCCTCACTAGTGTATGACTCTGACTCAATTCCTTCATCATTAATACCAGTATTAGGTACACTCTCTCCATGGTGAACCCAAGGATTATAGTCCCTAACAATGCCCCAACCTATCAAATGATTTTTCATTGTACGTCATCATCATCATCATCATCATCATCATACCTAGTGTTCCCGCACATAGATACTCTATGGTCAGGGTCCGAGGAAGGAAGGTCGACGGCGTCTCATACCCAGAAGGAAAGGGCGGTCATAAGAGTCCTTCGGCTCTAAAATAGTCCTCAAGGATAAGACCTGCAAATATCTGAAACCTGCATCTTACACCCACATTAGCAAGGCATAGGGATCATTTAAAAAGTATAAACGATACAGGTAGAAGAGACCGTGAATAGGGATGACAAAAGACACAGAATAGTAACAAACAAGTCTAGTAATCTAGGACGTGAATAAGGCGCCGCCATTTGGCTCTATCCCTGGTCAGGTCCTTAGAGTGGTGCAGTTCGAGCAGGTCACTGTTAATCTGCTCCTCCCACGTCCTCTTAGGTCTTCCCCGGCTTCTCTTGCCCTCCACTATGATGCGTTCAACCCTTCTCACTAGGGCGTCATGGGTGCTTCTCTACACATGCCCAAACCATCTAAGCCTGTTCTCCTGCATCTTTGCAGAGAGAGGTGCAACCCCTAATTCTCCCTAAACTCCTGATTTCTAATCATGTCTATCCTTGTCTTACCACACATCCATCTCAGCATGCACATCTCTGTTACTTCCATTCTCTGCCCGAAAGCCTTTTTTACAGGCCAGCACACTATTCCGTTCAATAAAGCCGGCCTAATCGCAACGCGGTAGAATTTCCCTTTTAGTCTACTAGGAAATCTTTTATCACAAAGCACCCCAGTCGCTGCTCTCCATTTGAGCCAACTTGTCTGTATACGATTAGTAACGTCACCCTCAATCTCCCCATTGCTCTGGATTACTGAACCCAGATATTTGAACTTGGACGTGCATGCAACAGCTTCTCCCCTAATGGACTCCTGATTTTTCATTTTACGTCTATCATGAAATAGCTGAAAGTTGCATTTTAAACAAGGACATCTTAATTTGGTACCGAATTCCTTATCTTTAAAAGCAAACTCTAAAAAACAATTAACTCCGTTCACGTATGACACATTTCTTCTATCATTAATTCCCCTATGATTCATCCAACTCCGATCCATATTCGCGCTTCAAAACAATGAAAAAAAATGAATACTAGCCAAATAAAATGGTCATTCTAACTAGTGAACGATTTTAAAATACTCACATAAACTTTTCTTCTATTAAATAAAATACACTGATTTAAAGTGATACCTTGCACTGTTTGTTGAAGGTGAAGTCATTTTTTCCAAATTGTCTTTCTTGAGTGTATAGCCTTCACTCTACATATAAAATAATAATGAGAAAATAAGTGAAGAGATAAAGTTTTAGATAACCTTTTGTTAACGACATCTTTAACTAGTACTATTGTCATATTTAAATACCGGTTAAATCATGAATACTTACAATACAAGGATTAGTTTGTATTGAATTAAAGTAGCACTAGCACATATATGTCACAAGGGGAGAAGGTATAGAGGAACAGAGTAATAGGATCCCCAGGGCCAAGAGTATCAACCTTGAACAAAACGGAGCATGAAAAGAGTATATTATGACTATTACATGACTCTTATGGCAAAAAGAAATAAAACCAAAAAATTAGTCATGAGGCTATGAAATCATCCAAATGCAAACTTGGCAAGGTTTACCCATACCCTCTGGTTGCTTCTCCGTCTTCCATAAAAAAGCACTAGAAAACAAATAGTGTTCAAAGGTTTCATCAATCAAAAATCAAAATGCAATAGTCCACCACCCAATTTGTTCTTTTTTCTCCGTTAAAAGCGTTCAAATGCAACTCAAACACAGATAAAATATAAGCAGACCATACATTATGGAGTTCAAACAATATGATTAAAGAAAACCAAAACAAGAAGATTCAGTATATTAAAAACAAAGAAAAAAGTAAATTTTTATAAAAACATATATTTTCATTCCAGTTCAGAAAAATCAATTCAATAATTCTCAACAATAATCTACAAAGAAGGAAGGGTTAGTATATATTAACAACCTAATTACCGCAGAAAAATGATTAGAGAAAATAAATCCCTTAAGTTGTACCCATTAACAAAGAAATACAAAACTAAATTATCATTAAATTAAACTAAATCATACAAAAATAAAATTTAAATTATCATGCAAAAGTACTTTAAGTAGATACTTAGTTTATTAAAGAAGTCACAACTACAATTACCAAGTGCACACCCATATTACTAAATCTAAATAAACACGTCACTTTGACAATGACATATCCAACAAGCAAGAAATTTACATTTCATTAATGGACAATGTGTAAGGACATATGGTAAATAATATGCTTGGAATAGTAATCAGGTTTGCAAGCAAGATCCTCAGGTAGGCTTGGAATCTCCAAATTCAGCTACTTGCAAGTCCATAGATAACAACATGTACAGAAAACAATTTATGTACAGAAAAAGTTGCAACACACAAAGAAAAGCAGGCTGATCCAGGATAATTTGTTTTAAATACAGAAAAACAGAAGTTAAGATTTTTCAGAGTCAGGCTAAGTATTTCCGGCCTTGAATAATGAACAACGACATCAAAATCAACGGACCCGAATAACAGCACTATAGTCATTCTGCAACTAAATTATCATTGAATTAAACTAAATCATACAAAAATAAAATTGAATATTATCATAATTTAAAGCAAACTAAGATTATACCCAAATGACCAAATCAAATCTTTAGCAAATTCACAATATAAAATCTTAAAGATTATCATCAACAAATCCCATTAACAAAGGATGATTCACAATCAAAAGAGACAGACACGAATAACAATAAAAAATTCACAAAAGAAATCTTAAAGATTAACAAAGGAGGCAGACCCATTCAACAATGTAAAATTCACAATGAAAAGTTCAGACCAAAGGATGATTCAAGCCAAATCTTGATGATTATCATCAACTAAAAATGCCATTAACAAAAGCAAGATCATCTTTTGCAGCACTATAACACCAATAACAAATCAAACAAAAAAAATCATTCGACAATATAAAATTATCATTCAATTAAACTAAATCATACAAAAGTAAAATTGAAATTATCATTAAATTAAACTAAATAATACAAAAATTAAATTGAAATTATCATAATAAAAAGCAAACTAAAATTATACCCAAAACAAATCATACTCAAATTCACAATATAAAATTAACTAAATTCTAAATTCTAATTCAATTTCAAGAGTTTTACCTAGATTAGTGTGTAGAAAAGGCAAAGACCCGAGAGGCGCAGCAATCACGGGAGGCGGCGGATGGGAAGTTGGGCGGCAAAGGCAAAATCAGCCGGCAAAGTCACGGGAGGAGTAGTTCGGGAATTAGGCGGAACTGATGGAGAAGATGGGAAGTTGCGAACTGAGTGGGATGAGAGATTTAAGGGAGTTAGTTCATTTTTTTGGCATAATATGGAGGGAACTAAAATTTATTGCGGGAGTTGCTCAAAAGAAAAAATAATTTATTGTGGGATTTTATAATTTGTTGGGCCACTAATCATAATTTTGTTGTGCTGCAGAATAATAATTTTGGGCTACAAAAGAATGATATTGTAGCACATAGATAGACTTATAGGACCATAAATATTTATGTTGACGCCCAATAGTTTAAATTGTGCCATAAACTAAATATTTGTCGCCTAATATTAACTATATGCCACAAAATTTATTTTGTAGCCCATAAATAAAAATATTTGTGGCTCAATATCACTTTTCTTGTAGTGGTACTTGACCCGCTTCTGATGAGCTCCATCAGCCACAACTCGTCCAGGACGAAGTCAGATAACCCAAATTGAGTCAAAGGAGAAGACCCTGTCAAGTCATCACGAACATTGTCGCGACCACGATCCCATGAAAAAAGTAAGACATTTGCATATCCGAGAGTCCCGCGTTTACCCCAAACAACCCAATGTCAACTTCCTTTCTAGTTGAAATTCCATATCGATAACATACATCAATAAGGGTATCCCGCACAACATTATGCTGATGTTTAATACCCATTATACCAGCACACGAAACTAGGTGATCACTGAAAAAATCCCCAGTAAAAAATCTTGATCAAGCAGAGTACATCGTGGAGACAGTGAACAAGGGAACATCCAAGTGGTAGCACAAGACACATCGTGTTAGAAGTAGTGAAATGATGAGTTCTATAGTAGCCAAAAGAATTAAGAAGAATTCTATTACTGACATTATTAAATGAGGATGAATAGCATCATTATATACCAGTACATTATGCTTAGATGTACAAAAAGAATATCAAACTACTTACAAGAACGGGGGATATTAACACCCCCCGACAAACTTGGAGTAGGAACAACTTCAAGCTTGGACAAGAATATGATCTACATTGTACAACTATGGATGGCAATAGATATTGGAACCAGACCGAATACGTGGATCCGTATACGTTTTCACGGGTCTAGATCCTAAAAAATTAGACCCGTCGGATCTGGATTCGTTTGTATTTCACGGGTCTGGGTCTTGATCTCAAAAGAATGCTCGGATCCGGACCCGTGGATCTGAAGAATCCATTTTCTTTTTATAAACCTTAAATATTACGAGGCTATATACCCAAAGCCCAGCTGCTACCCTACTTAAAAGCCTCATTTCCCTAATACAGATTCCCTTCCCAAATTTCCCTAACAATAAGAGCCCAGACAAATCAGATTCTTCCAATTTAGAATGGTTAGCATCATCCAAAAGACAACATCTTTCCCAGAAAATTCCAGAAGAACAAAACGAGTTGTGGCCTATGGGAAGATTAAAGTTTCCAATAGCAGGAGAAAATGTAGAAGCAGAAGGATCATTAGCATTAGGGTCAATTTATAAGAAGAGGGAAGCTACTAGAACTTTCCCATTCACTAACATCAACACTTAAAAAGTAACTTCCTGTACCATCTCTGTGATCATCTTACCCATTTTCAGATGAAATACTCATCATATGATTAATTCGAAAATTATGGTTCAATGATGTAGAAAATTAGATTATCAGGGGTGCATTGGTGCATTGTAGATTGATGATACCTTATATAAAGCAATGAAATGACAATTTTGTTGGTATGTCCTTTATGTGGATACTAAGTTTTTTCTTGAGCATCTTTTGCAAATAGCTTTTATTAAGTTTATTTAGTCCTCCAAAAGATTTTTTTGTCAATTACTAGCATACTTCTTTAATTGCAATTAATGAAGTAGTTATAAAATAAATGATGTAAACTTATATATGTTATTAACATTAGTCAATGATTATAGCTTTATCGTAATCTCGATATGATCCAAAATTTTCCAAAATGCAAAAACTAAGTCAGACTCGTTTTGGACTCGAATCCAGTATTGGATCCGCGATATCCACGGATTTGGATATGGCTCCTGAAAATCTAGGCCCGCGAATCTAGGTTTAGGATCCTGGGTCTTGACCATGAAAATGGATCTTGATCAGGTCGCCTAGACCCGATCTTGATTCGACCCGTTGCCATCCCTATCTACAACCATGGAAGCAAAACTTCGCCTGAACCCGAACGTGGCCAACAGGAAAAGATCTTAGACTTGCAGATATTCTTTTCAATTGGTTACATGGAAAAGACGCATATGTGGATGATACTGGAGGATTGCCTTTTGCTGGCACAAGAGTCACCTTATGGGCACCTAGTGCTTTAGCAAATGCAGCAGAAAGAAAGAGGAAAAAGTACTCCACAAAGTGTGAAGAGAATGGCTACAAATTGATCTTGTTCGCGTTTTGCACCTTTGAAGAGTTAGGTGAAGATGCTCTTGACCTGCTAGTAAGGGTTGGTTCTTTTTCTGTGCACTAGTGGAAAAATCTCTATTTGCTGCTGTTTTTTTTTGGGAGTATTGGCTGCGGTTTTGTCTCGCAGCCCTTGGAGTAGTAGCAAATGATAAAAAGTTATTGGCTGCGGACATGTAGAACCGCAGCCTATAGTCATTTTTCAAAATTAAAAAAAACATTTGCTGCGGACATGTAGAACCGCAGCCTTTGAGGTAGAGGCTGAAATTTTTTTTTCTTTTCGATTTTTAATAATTGCAAGAACAAAAAACTAACATCATAAATCAAACAACATACAACAATATACCCAGAAAGAAAGATCTAAAATAATTTATTACAAAAAACGAAAATGTCTTGTATAATTTACTTCTTGTTCTTCAAATTCAAACAAAAAACGAACATAAAAAAAGGGAAAATGATGTTAGAAATATCACCAAGAAAAAACGAAAACTTAGATCTAAAACAAAAAACAACAAACAACAAACGAAAAACAAAAAATGTCATGGATCTAAAACAACAAACATCTAAAACCCAGAAAAAGATCTAAAACAACATAAATTTCTTCAACGAAACATCTTGTTCTTCAACATCTTCTTCAACATCTTCTGATCTACATCTTGAAACATCTTGTTCTTCAAAAACACGATTTCTTGAAACATCTTGTTCTTCAAAAACGTGATTTCCAGAAATTGTTCTCTAGATCTTGATGTGTTGATTTGATTTTTAGGTTTTCGCAAAAATCAAGGATGACGGAAAAAGTTTAGGAAACGGCGCCTCAAATCATGAGGGATTAGGGTTTTGATGAAGTTTGAAGAATAAATCAAGGATTATTCTAAGGATGAAGGAAAGAAGGTTCAGGTTTATGAAGGATGAAGGAAGGAGGCACGCCT
Organism: Amaranthus palmeri; assembly: GCA_019776075.1. Taxonomy (NCBI): domain Eukaryota; kingdom Viridiplantae; phylum Streptophyta; class Magnoliopsida; order Caryophyllales; family Amaranthaceae; genus Amaranthus; species Amaranthus palmeri. The sequence continues at coordinate 62,678 of JAAKBH010000793.1, forward strand.
TAAATTTTTTTTTAAATGAAGTTAGGGTTTTTAGGAAAGTTCACTTATATATGGGCACGCGTTTTTCTTAAAAATAAATTTAATTGGGCTGGGCTTTCCTTTATTTGCTGCGGACAATATAAAAACCACAGCCCATAAGTGAACTTTCCTTTATTTGTTGCGGTCATCTAATAAAACCGCAGCCTATTCTAATTTTTTTTAATTTATATATTGGCTGCGTATACACTAAAACCGCAGCCTATGTAACGCAGCCAATGAGTTTTTTTCCACTAGTGTGTGAGTAACTCGGGCAACACTAATTCTAGGGCTTACATTTTTCAGAGACTAGCTTTTTGTATTGAAAAGGGTGTGGGTGCTCAGCTTGGTTCTCACTCAAGATTTAATAATTATGAAAAGAAATTTGATTCCATGGAAAAAAATAATTATTATTATTATAATAAGATGGTGATGGTGATGCAAGCACCACCACCCCTGGGAATGTTAGCTGGACCCATATGTGTACCCCAAAAAATCTAGGGGTCTTGGAATGAGAAACCTTGAGTCTGGAACTAAGTTGCGGTTGGCGAAATTGCATAGTAAATCAACATGCAAAAAGATTCACTCTGAATCAAGTGGACACTTGAGGTACATATGAAAGGGCGCCAATAGACACTCTTCAATACTCCTATAACATTAAGTTGGGCTTTCAAGAAAATATTCCATGTGAAGGAAAACTATGAGATTGGATGGAGCACAATTAGAGCTGTCTCAAAGGCATTAAGAATTGGCTTGGCACAACAACCAAAATAAATTCACTTGGAACATAGCTTTAAAAAATGGAGGATTATCAAGGCAAGAAAGCTAGTTGTCTGCACTGCACTAAGATGCTTAATATATCAGATATGGAAATCCCGTAATGAAGCCATATGGAAGGCAAGAGTTAAGACCATCGAGTAGGTTATAAAGATCATTAAAGCAAAAGTGAAGGCTCGCTCATCACTAATCTATACAAAACACTAAGATAAAAGATGTTAGATAGATGTATTGGACCATTAACGATGTGTAGCTGTCACTTTTGGGTTAATACTTTAGTTTTCTTTTTATGAGAGCGTCTCCTAAATTTCTATGCACATGGAGAATACGGTCCGGAAGCCCTTCCTAGAAGGGGTGCTTCACTAGTAATCTGGTGCAGCATTGTAAGGTTTGTGGTGTCCGCCTAAATTTGTCTTTCTGTATATGTTTTTGTCTGATTTGTGGAAAAATATTTCATAATAATAATAATAATAATAATAATAATAATAATAATAATAATAATAATAATAATAATAATAATAATAATAATAATAATAATAATAATAATAATAGGGAAAAAATAGAGTCTAAGAGCCTTTCTCTCTCTTTTCTCTCTCTAGAACTCTCTCCTCTACCAGCGATTCACCTTGAGAATCGCTCAGCCATGGCATGTAGACGAAGAGGTCGACCCCCGAGAAAAAGGTCTACAGATTGTGCTTTTGTTTATCTTCTTTGATGTCTGTTGAACCGAGAAACGGTGTTTCGATCCGCTACAAATCGAAATCCTATTCTTCGTTTTCTATATAAAAATCCCTAAAATCCAAAATCAAACTCAAGAACTTCGTTTCTAGGTTAGAGGAATCGAAGGTTTGGGCTTTGGTTTGTCGAATCGAGAGTTTGGTTCTTCACAGAGTGCGAAAGTGCGCGGAAAATCCTAATTTTCGTAAGCTCAGCCCAGTTCGACCCTAAATCGTCTTAAAGGTGTAATCTAGTTCCAGTTCGAGCAAGATTTATCCCAATCCACAAGTTCGAATCTCCCAAAACCTAAATTGAGATTTCGAATAGTCTCATGTTTAAACCCTAAATTGTTTTGGGGATATATTTTTTTCATCAGTAGGTTCTTAAGCCTAGTAATGGCCCTGTTTGCTACTGAAGGTTGGGCTATGGTGCTCACTGTGGTACCCTAAGTCGAGTGCTGGTGGTCAATTCGAAGCATTTGAGGTATACATCTTCTGCTATGCTTTGAATTCGAGCAACCCCCAGTTAATGGAGATTTGGTCTGCATTTAGCCCTATTTAGGTTAACCTCCTCTCTACTCATGAACTGCTTTGCAGTTAAGTTTTAGAGGGTAGCCATTTTAATGGTACTCCTGTTCTTCCCTCAATTAGGGATGTGTACCCATTTTGGGTATAGGTTAGCATACAACCTGGATATCAAGGCTTAAGGATCCCCTTACCCCTTAAGCTCTCTGTAAATGGTGAAGAAGGTAGGGCATAGTTCTTTGGTCTATGCTGCTGACTTATGCAGCATGGCTCATGGTTTGATTAAAGTATACTAAGATGTGTATATCTAAGGATAGCTGGCATTCTTAGCTTGGTTTTTTCCATTGTTTAAATTCCTATGCACTATAGAAGAAGTGTTGTGCAGGCCTTCTTATGTTCTGCTGCCAAGTCAAACACCAAGGGCTGAATATGTAATGGTAATTGTGGCTTATTCTGTTTTAATTAGGCCTTTTGAAGCAGGTGCAGATTGATAGTACTAGTTGATTGGTTGCCATTAAACTGCTACCATGTTGATGTGTAAACAATGGGTGCTAATAGCTGCTGCCATATCCAACACCATAAGGCAGCAGCTGACTGTCTCTTCATTTGGCATGATAGTTGTCTGTTTTGTTTGGTCCTGCTTCTGGATTTAAGGTTTTTGGTGCATCTTGGCATTTGATGGGCTGCTGGACTGTACTACACGCCTATGTTGATGCTTATGCTTGGTCTAATACTAGTGTGACCCTCTTTTAGTCACTGTTATTCTGTAAGTGGATACATGCTCGATTTGTAAGTTGGGTCTTCTTGGGCTGGTTATAGTTGATTATAGCAGATGTGTACTAATGTGGTGAGCACCATGGTTGAATGTTTGGCCATCCGTTGGTGCTATGGCTTGTATTTAGCTTTCGGTTTTGTGGGAGGTCTTGGTTATTGCAGGTCTGGCAGGCAGCTGAAAACGCCCTGTCTGGCTGGTTTTTTTTGGCATTGGACCTTCTTTTAGTATGTTGTAATGGAAGGGGTCTTTTGAGGCTTTTCAATGTCTTGCTGCTAACTACATACCTGCTGGGAAGCTGCTGGAATAGCTGATATTTTGGGATAATATGGCCTGATGGAAGGCAGCCAATTCACTCTCAATGCACCAATCTAGTGCTGTGAGGGTATGCTTTGGACACTCAAGTGATGGGCTGGCTTGTTGGCATCAAGTTTGGGACAATGAACTATGAGCATATATAATCTTGATTTTTGCACAGTTATATATTGTAAAGAATGTCTTTTGTAATTTCTATTAATGGTCTATCTTTGTTTAAGCTAGGAGTTTCATCTCTTTTTTGGAGGTGTCTGCCAAACCGCGCAAATGACAAGGGGCATGTCCCTTGGAGCTTCGTTTGGTTAGTTCCCTCAGTCAACCGTTTTAAGCCTAGGCTATTTTTCTGGCATTTTATAAGATTTACTTTGCCAAATAATAATAAAAATAATAATATTCATAATAATAATAATAATAATAATAATAATAATAATAATAATAATAATAACAATAATAATAACAATAATAATAATAATAACAATAATAATAATAATAATAATAATAATAATAATAATAATAATAATAAATACTCCCTCCGTTCCTTTTTGATGTTCCTATTTGGGTTTTTCACCAAGATTAAGAAAAATGAAATCTTTGGTAGTAGTGGGTATTATTTTAATTATATAGTAATGGGAAGTAATGATTGTATTGGAAGTATGAGAGAAAAAAATAATTAAATAATAGTGTATTGTAATGATTGTATTGAAAGTATGAGAGAGAAAATAATTAAATAGTAGTGTGAAGTAAGAAAAGTGGGTTTTATGGGGTAAAAGTGGGATGAAAACTTTCCAAAAATGGAAAGTATTCTAAAGTGGAAAAACTTATGGAACTGCCCGTTTTAGTAAGGTGGAAAAACAAAAAGAAACTGAGGGAGTATAATAATAATAATAATAATAATAATAATAATAATAATAATAATAATAATAATAATAATAATAATAATAATAATAATAATAATAATAATCATTATTTAATCTAGGTTGATCTAAACATAAATGATCTGTCATGGTGTGGTCTTGTTTTATCTAATATGATCTGGTTTGAAACTTTTTAATCCAATCTGATTTTATCTGATCAAGTCTGGTTGCCCTAATCTGATATGGTTTGGTCTGTTTTGGTCTAATATGATCTACTCGGATTTGATTTCAATCAAAATAAGTAAACGTTCTGAAATTAAGTCGAAGAGAGTATGTTCTAGTTGTCCAATCAACATGATCTTTTGTCCTACCAAGTTAATTAACTCCTTGAATCAACTAAGTTCTCAAGGAGGCACTAGATTTCAACTGCAACACCGCAACTAAAATCTACCTAATTAGATGGAGGTCATTCAAAGCATATTCCAAAATTAACTTCAATATATCTCTCAAATTCATTATAAATATTAAACTCAAGATTTAATAAATACTCGAACAAGAACTTAAACTCAAAATTAAACAGATTTAAAGGTTACATCATCCCCATAGCGGCATCAATTCATCTACTATCTTAATAAAATTTTTTTACTAATGTAATGCTCTTAAAATCCATAAAAAAGGACTATGTTGTATTATGTCACTCTGTGATACCCTAACTACTAATCAACTGCTCCCATAAATCACCTGCAATCTAAAATAAAAACACAAAAGTGTCTATTATGGAAGGTCTAGAGAGTAGACATACCTCATGTATAACATTTTTCAAATTTCATTTAACATGTTTTCACAAATAAAGAGGAGAGAAAAACACATAATAGTATAAAACAAAGGAAAAATTATATTAAGCCACCTATTGTATACACTCTTTTTTAAAAAACAACCTTATATAATTTTTTTTTGCAAAAAATTACCTTACATAATACATTTTTTTGCAAAAGACAACCAGTTACTCAAATTCGTTAGTTGACTGTGATTTTTAACGTTTGAACATATATTCATGCTGTCACGTGCTTCTCACGTGAGATTAATTAAAAACACATATTCCTTTCTCCTGAAATGTCGAGCAATCTTCCTCATAACCCCCATTTTATTTCTTCTCTCTTTTAGAATGAAACCCTAGAATCAAATTGAACCAATTTTATTATCTTTCTATAATTCATTCAAGATATATCTATTTCAATTGCGTACTAATGGTTTCCCCTTCTTAGTATTTGGTTTTGTTGGTATTTACTGGTATTATGCATTGTATGTGTATAAATGTGTATATTTGCTGTATTTGCTGGTATAATATGATTAGCAGCACTGGTATGATTAGCTTAAATACATGAACAACAGAATATTATTTGTTGGTATTGATTCTGTGATGGTTTATGCTCGCTTAAATACATTATACACTGATAACTTGGATATATGCACTAATGAGCAGCAGAATATTAATGTGAATTGGTATAATGTGAATCAACATTTGAATACACAAGTATATGCACTGACGGTCCGTTTGGTTAGTGGTACTAAATGGTGGTAATGGGAATGATTTATAGTGTAAATTTTCATCAAAAATTTCATGTCATTCCCATGGTAATGAAACTTTGATCACAAAAAAGTTTTTTGTTCACAAATTTCCATTACCTCCTAATACCACCTTTCCCATTGGTAATGCATTGGAATGAATTTTGTGAACAAAATGAGATGATTGAAGATTGTCAAGCATTACCATCAAAATAGCCAAAAGATTTTTTAACTAAAATTTTATTAGTTTTTCATTCTCATTGCCACAATTTATTACCACTACCAAACGGGCCGTGAATATTAACTTCAGCAGCACAGGTATATAATGCACAGGGCTATGCACTGAATATTAAGTTCAACAGCACATGTGAATTGGTAGGATACATACTGATTATGGAATTGTAATATGCACACAACAGCAGCATACATACTGATTATGCATAGAACAGGTTTCTAATGTACTGATTTTGTATACAAATCTTTCTAATATACTGATTATGCACTGAACAACAGCAGCAGCATTTGATGCACAAAATTAGAATCAGCATTTGTATTGAGGATACTACTTGACACAATCCACCAAGCCACGTCAACACAAATTAATAGCACATGACTGCCATCTGTTGCTTGCTCAAGAAGTTTATTATGTTGATTAGATTATCCTCTTTGTATATATATATATATATATATATATATATATATATATATATATATATATATATATATATATATATATATATATATATATATATATAGCCTTGTACATAGTGAATACTCACTTTTCCAGTAATAAAAATTTTCTCTGACTTTTCTCTGAAAACTATCATGGTATCAGAGCATCTCTGAAATCTCCATTTTTTTCAGTTCTTGCAATCCTGAATCAGTTCTTGTTCGCACCATTCTTGTTAGCACAGTTCTTGATTCTTGTTCTATTCGCTTCTCCTTTTTCTCTGCTCATTCTTGGTTAGATTCTTGATTTTACACTAATTTCTTCAATCATGACTAATTCGTCATCTTCTTAAAGCTCTCAAACTTCCGCTTTGCCATTGAATCAGAATCCTAGTAGCATCTATTATATTCATCCGTCAGATGCGAATTCGGCGCAACTTGTTTCTTTCAAGTTTAATGGTGAAGGATTCACCAGTTGGAAAGGTCAATGATACTCACTCTTTCTGCGAAGAATAAAGCTGGATTTATAGATGGAACTTATGCGAAGCCTCTTGATGAACTTAGTGCTGAATACAAGGCTTGGGAGAGATGTAATAATCTGGTATGTTCTTGGCTTTTATTCAACCTTGATGAGCGTATTGCTAATAGTGTTATGTTCTTAAGATCTGCAAAGGACGTTTGGTCCGATCTTGAAGAACGATTTGGATATACATGTTTGGCTCTAATATATGCTCTGGAACAAAAATTAGCGGACATTAATCAAGGAAACCTAACCGTTTCTGAATATAATAATTACTTCCATTAAATCCATTTGGGACGCCATTGACGAAGCTTATCCGTTGCTTTATTGTACTTGTAATAGTTGCACATGCAATTTAACTAAAAGACTTTTTGAGAGGCATCAAGAGAAAATGGTGCTTCAATTTATGATGAAACTGAGTGATTGATTTAGTACTATACGCGGCAATATGTTGATGATGTCATCTCTACCTAAAGCTTATGAGGCTTATCGTGTGTTTGTACAAGAGGAGAAACACAGGGAGCTTTCTCAGTTATCCACAAATTCTGAATCCCTTGCGTTTTTAGCTGAGAAGAGGGAATTTGGTCAATTTGGTTCATACCGATCATCTTTTAAATCAGCATTCCCTGCTAATGCTTCCAAAGGAAATCCCTCACACCATGGCAGACCTTCTGACTCTTTTAAAGGTACTCCATATTCTCATGGCAAGTCTTCTGCAGGTGAATTAAGACTCGACAAACCAGGCTCTAAGTACTATTGTACATACTGCAAGATTCCTGGCCATAGCATCGATCGATGTTATGAAATTCACGGTTATCCCGCTGGTTTTAAAGGATTTAAAGATAGGCGTGTGGCTGCTATGACTCACAGGACCATTGATCCTCAATCCGTTCAAGAACTCAGTAACACTCATTCTTTTACAAAGGAACAATATGCACAATTCATGGAGTTCTTGAACACTAAGCATATCACTGATAATCCCTCTGACGAGCACAAGATGAATCTCACATAGGGTTGGCTATGATGGCAGGTATTCCTTCTTCTTTACCTTGGCATGGTTCTGATTTATCACAATTTATTGATTATAAATCTGTTACTGGATTACACAATTTCATCACTATATCGGATGGTACTAAACTTTTAGTTCGTCACATTGGCATGGTTCAACTTACTGATCATATCCCCTTGCATAATGTATTGCATATCCCTGAATTCAAGTTCAATTTGATCTCTGTGCATAAATTGTGCCATGATATGTTGTGTGAATTACATTTCACATCTGATCAATGCTTTGTGCGCACACAGAGAGGTCAATTGATGCCACTTGGTAATGCCAAAGCCGGATTATATAGTTTTCAAGCTCCTCTTTCCAGCAGCAATAATGCACAGACCCATGCCAAGATCATTTGCACCGCAGCTTCTAATGATGCTAAGCTCTGGCATTTGAGATTGGGCCATCTGTCTTTTAGTCAGCTCAAGATAATAAAACCACAGTGTAATATTCAAGCTTGTTTAGACGAGTGTATCTGTCAAGTCTGTATTAGAGCCAAGCAAGTTAGGCTCCCCTTTCCCACTAGTTCAATCAAGACCATAGCTCCATTTCAGTTAATTCATATAGATGTTTGGGTCCTCACTCTATAAAAAATCCCTCCTTGTGTAATCAATTTTTGACAATTGTGGATGATTACTCCAGGTTTACATGGGTTCATTTGATGCGCAATAAAACTGAGTCCGTTGCCATTATGACTGATTTTTTTTTGCTATGATTCGTACTCAGTTCAATGCTAATGTTCAGATTGTTAGGTCCGATAATGCACAGGATCTTTGTGAAGGTGCTATGAAAACTCTGTTCACACAATTTGGTATTGTCCACCAAACCAGCTGTCCCGATACACCGCAACAAAATGGTGTCGTTGAGAGAAAGCATCGCCATATTCTTGAAACAGCCCGGGCTCTTTATATCCAATCCAGAGTACATGATAAATTTTGGGGGGAGTGTGTATTGTGTGCTGTGTACTTAATCAATAGTATGCCTCTGAAAGCCATTCATAATGATATCCTTTTCAGAGATTACATGGTGTTACTCCTGATTTGTCTCATTTACGTGTTTTTGGGTGCCTATGTTTTGCATACACTTCTAGGATTCACAGAAACAAGATGGATGATAGCAGTGCTCCTTGTGCTTTTTTGGGTTACTCCGTTAGTCAAAAGGGTTATAAGGTTCTGGATTTGACTACTCATAAACTTAAAGTTACACGCAATGTTATCTTCTTTGAGAAGCATTTTCCCTTTCAATTGCATCATACCAAACACAATCTTGACATCCCTATTCCTAATCCCATCTACCTTCCTGTTTCCACTCCCATACATTTTTTTGATGACTCTCCTACTGCTCTTTTTCCTTCCCATACTTCCGTCCCACCTCCTGCCCCTTCCTCCCCAATTCTTACTGATATTCCAGCCCCTCTTACTTCCTCACCCTCTTCCTTACCTTCCCCTCCACCTCTTCAACCCACCACCAAATCTGGCCGCCCCATTAAGTTTCCCTCTCGGTTTACTGATTACCAATGCTTCACCGCTCATGCTTCCTCTGATTCCCATTGGTGCAATCTTGTTCAATTTGCTCATTTTCCTCCTGCCCATCAATGTTTTATAGCCGTTACTTGTTCTCTCCAGGAGCCCCTTACTTATGCTCAAGCCACTTCCGATCGTTTATGGGTTGAGGCTATGGATAAAGAAATTGATGCTTTACTCAAAAATCAGACCTGGGAAATTGTTCCGTTACCTAAAGGTAAAAAGCACATTGGATGCAAATGGGTCTACAAGGTGAAGTTTAAATCTAATGGTGAGCTTGAACGTTGCAAGGCCCGATTGGTGGCCAAGGAATTTACTCAAAAATATGGCATCGATTATCAAGAAACTTTCAGCCCTGTAGTCAAGATGAATATTGTTCGGTGTCTCATTGCTATTGCCGCTAGTAAGGGTTGGCCCTTGTTTCAACTTGATGTTAACAACGCTTTTCTACATGGGGACTTGAAGGAGGAGGTTTATATGAAAGTTCCTGATGGTTTTCATGCTGAACCGGGCATGGTATGCAAATTGAAGAAGTCCATTTATGGTTTAAAACAGGCTTCTCGCCAATGGTTTGAGAAATTAGTGCACACTCTCTTTGGTTTGGGTTTTACTCTATCCAAAAATGACTATAGCATATCGAGATTAATTGCCATTTTACTCAAGAGAAAGTGTTGGAAGGGTTAATCACTCTTGCCTATCTTCCTACTTATGAGCAGCTCGCTGATGTTTTTACCAAGGCTATTCCTTCTCCTTAGTTGAATTATCTTTTGCACAAGTTGGGTATGGATTCATCTCTCCATCCATCCACCAACTTGAGGGGGGTATTGAGGATACTACCCGTCACAATCCACCAAGCCACGTCAACACAGATTAATAGCACATGACTGCCATCTGTTGCTTGCTCAAGAAGTTTATTATGTTGATTAGATTATCCTCTTTGTACATATATATATATATATATATATATATATATATATATATATATATATATATATATATATATATATATATATATATATATATATATATATATATATATATATATATATATATATATATATAGCCTTGTACATAGTGAATACTCACTTTTCCAGTAATAAAAATTTTCTCTGACTTTTCTCTGAAAACTATCAGTTTGATGCACACAACTTTCAATATACTGATTTTGTATACACAACTTTCTAATATAAACAGCATTGATACACTGATTTTGTGCTTCATACATACACTGATTTTGTACAGCAAACACACTCATTCTAAACCTATGAGCGTACTAAATATTTAGTTAAAAGGATGCACTATAGCTCCAAGGTTATGTCTTTGATAAGTGAAGCTAGTCCATATCTGAATGGCAACTCATCTTAAAACAGAGACAAGACTAATTGCCTTATGCTTACAATATAATATCAAGGAGGATAGACCCATAGCCTTTTAAATATCACTCCTCGTAACAAATCAACAATGTAGAATGTTTCGGTAACCAAAATGTAATTTACCACATTAAGATATTCAAGTTTTAATAATATATCACTCAATAGTAATCTAGACTAGTCGGTCCTTTTTTAAAAAATGGGCGCTATCCACTCACCTGTAACTCTATTATCAATTATCAATCACTAAAGTTATTTAGATGTTTAAAAGGGTTCTTCTATGAAGTCTTCAGCTGAACCACACAACTAATATTGATCATTAGTACTAATTGGAACTTGGTCCATATACATTTAATTATTTATAACTTCAACTAAAACTAAAATCGCCCTATTAAAACTACCCCAAATAACAGAGTTTTAGACTAATACTCCCTCCGTTTCTTTTTTATTGTCCACTTTCCTTATTTAGTCAGTTCACTCTAATTGTCCATTTTTTATTTTTGGCAAAGATTTTTTACCTAAATACCCCCAACTACCCCAATTTATATTATTTAAAGTACCCCACCTACCACCTTTTCAATTATTATAATCACTTAAATACCTCCAACTACCACTTTTACAATTATTATAATCATTTAAAATATCCTACTGCCATTTTTCTTAATTTGCGTGCCCACTCAAAAGTGGACAATAGGAATGGAATGGGGGAGTAATATCTTATGGAGTATATACATACCCACACAAGTTAACATAATAATATTTGATTTAACTTCTTAGTTGTCCCATGACTCTTTTAATTTGTATTATGTCTGAACCATACTAATCATCAAAATATGTACATCAAAAGTGATTCATCTCTCAAAGCCATAATAAGAAAATAATGATTAAACGAATTAATCAACTTGACATGAATGTTGAGGCAAGAACATAACTCAAGGATTCAAGTAATTGCCTTTCTTTGTGTATGAATGGCGTCAACAAAAACGAGAATAAATCTTATTCTAACAAAAGAAATGTTTGAACTTTGTAATAACTATTGGTTACGTAACAAAAGAATGGGGAAAAGTGTAAAAGATGGATTAGTGTTTTAATTATCAAATGCAACATATAATTTTAGAAGAAAGTGCAGTTGGGAGAATATGAAAAGGGAGGAGACAAATTTCTGTGATTCTTGAGTGAAAATTGTGTCCATACAATGTACAGATATACTAATATTTTAGTTTACATGATTCCATTGAAAAGTAGAAAATTGTGCTAATATTTGATGCATCACATTATAAATGACGTAAAAAATAAAAGTTGAAAGGAATCTACTAGCTCATTGATAAAAATGTCATCCAAATTCTACAATAGTTTCAATTGATTAAATAAATAAAACATTTAATCAAACAAATTTCTATATAGAAAAACGCATGATCATTACAATGGAGATATAACATTAAAGTCTTCCTTCTACCACATCATTGTTTGATACAACCTCTTCTAACGGGGTCATCTGGTGTGGCTTTGAAATAGTGATGACATGGTATCGGAAGCCAGGGTGACAAGAGGTCACGTACAGGTTCGAATCTCAACCACCCCTCATTTAAAAGTGGAATATTTAGCGTCATGTATGAGGACATGTGCTGCATCCACACTTCAAGCCCAAAGGGCTCTCGTGTAAGGGGGCGTGTTAGAGTATATAACATATCATGTGGCCTTAACCATTAGTTTAAGCTTTTGATTGAGTTGGTTCCTTGACAGATAAGTTGGATATCATTAATTGTATTTGCATGACCGACACATGTGATGACGTCATATACCATTTTACCATTGAATTGATTATAAGACTTCAAAGTCTCACCATGCGAGATTTTAAAATACAATACTCCTTCTTATTCATAGAGAATGAGACATTTATTTTTTGACATTATTCACTTATTAGTCTTAATTTATATTTTATTCTTAATCTATAAATTAGAACATAATCAAGTGAGATCTTGTTTGATTCGTTTCAATGCAAAAATTATTAATAATCACTTTTTATAATATTTCGTTATGTATAGTAAGAGATATTAAGTATTGAATAAGCGTAATTTATAGTGTGAAAAAAACAAATGTCTCATTCTCTATGAATAGGATGGAGTCTTTGGGTAGACCAAATCTAATAAATAGATTGAGTCTTTAGATCTAGTGTGGCTTTGAAATAGTGATAAGTTTGATACCATTAACTGTATTAGCATGACTGACACATGTGATGACGTCATATACCTTTTTACCATTGAATTGATTATAAGACTTTAGACTGTCACCATGAGAGACTTTAAATAATACAATATACAATATATGGGTGGATCAAATCTAATAAATATATAGAATATCTCTATAATATAGAGAGAATGAATTTTATTTGTAACCAAAAATAAAAATAGCAAAAATAATGACATTGAAGACTTACCATCAACCATAAAGTTATAGTAGCCCTAAAATTAAGAATATAGGCTAGAATTTTGTTTGAGAGAAAAAAGAAGAGAGAAGAGACACTAGGCTTTTGGCTTAGCAATTTGCTTTTATTAACAAATAATAATTAGGGTTAACCTCTCTTATTTAATTATAATAAAGCCAATAATTCAATAGTATATTAATCCAAAATACTCTTGTATAGGAAGAAAGGAACTTAATCCCTCCATATCCTTTCCCTTCAAATCTTTCCCCTCCCTTTTTGCTATCCAAACATGAGATTCTTCATCCCTTCAAATCCTTTCTTTTCTTTTCCCTCCATTTCCTCCATTCAAACAAGCCTTAGAGTGGAAGAATCGAATCGGTAGAATCGTACGATTCTACAAATAATCTTATGGTATGTTTGGGAACATGAATTTCATTTGCAAATATAAATTTGGGCAAATTATGTGTTTGGCTACTCTAAAATTTGAGAATGTAGATTTGATCCAAATTCTAATAACTAAGAAAATAAGAGTGAGTTATGGATTTCAAAATAAGAGCTCTAGACTTGTTATTTCCAAATACAAAACCAAAGTGCAATCCAAAATTCATGATTTCAAATTTCTAAATTGAAATCCAAATTTTCAAATAAAATCCTCATTCCCAAACACTACCTTGACAAATTTAAAAATATCTAGTTTCTTATCATTATTATCCAATTTAAAAGTTTAATTTTATGAATTAAAGTTTATTTGACTTTAATTTTAAGAATATAACGAAATTTTTTTAATAATTAGTTAAAATTTTCATACCAATTAAGAAATTTGTTTTTTAAAAGTTTTTATGATGAAAACTTTGAAATTTATGCATATATGTGTGAAAGAGATTAGTAAAAAATTATAAATATAAAAAACTAAAAATAATTTATACTAAATTAGTAGAATAGGATCGTTAAATCGTTGAATCGTGAAAGATCTTATTCTAATTAGAATCGTAACATTACAAGATAAAATCCATTTTGTTTGTACTCCACCTCTCACTATATATCACATTATTTTGTTTTAGTTCATAGACTTTGTCGTACACAACGACATAAACAATACTTTCAGAAAATATTTTTCTGAAATCCTAACCGTCATAATTTATTTTACCGTGCACATATGGGCTTGATATTTTGCCAATTTGATCAATATCCACTTTTTTTGGAAAATTTGAAAAAACTAAGAGCTTTCAAAAACTTTAGTCAAAATATAAGATTTGAGGAAACTTTAATCCACAAATAAATGTCCTTGGCTCCAAAGCTAAGTTCGGTATAAGACGCTGTTACTAATAGCAAATTATGAGTAATGGATTAAACTTTAGTCAAGGATAACACACTGTTACTAACAGCGTACAATGGTCAAACCTGGTCAGACAAGTCGGCTTATGTGTCGCTGTTAATTTGTTATCAACAGCGTTTATAGACTACCTGTTCTCAATATACTCGCTGTTAGTAACAGCGACATTTATAAAAATAGCCGTTATGAAGTTGAAAATAGCCGTTGTTAGTATGCTCTATAAATAAATCCATCATTTTCCTACTTTATTATATATAAACTCTAACATTATTGTTCAAGCTAATTGGTTTTGAAGGTAATATGAATTATTATGTTAGTATTAATTTCAATTTCTAACTACTAATATTATTTTTCAACATATAACTATGTTACTTTAAAATGTCTTCCGTAGATGTCGCATGAGAATTCTATTGAAGTGCTTTGTGATTGTGGTTATGAGGTTGGAGCGACATCGATCCTGGTTGTGAATATGTTGCTTGTCCATTCTACTTGGATGAAGGATTCGGCTGCACGTACTTTAGGTGGATTGTTTCGGAGGATACCAAATGGCAAAGAAACGTAATAATACAACTTGAAAAGGAAAAACAAGAGCTTAAAGATGAGATATTCAATTTCAAGAAGCAATCTTAGTTAGCAGTGGTTTAACTTAACGAACAAACTATGTAATTTGATATGGCTTTGTTGACCATGGATGACATTGTGTTGAATTTTCGGCATCATTTTTCCTATTTGAATATTGTTTGTTTGGTTTTGATCAAATGAATACTAAATTCGTGTCGTAATGATTCATCGCCAAAAACTTTGAGTAGTGAACATCATTTCATTCATAATAAACACTAAACTAATCTACGATAAACATATATACATCTACATATATATTACAAGCTACATATAAAGGTTCCAATGTGACAAATGTTAAACACATTCAAATGTTCAATACATATAAACACTATACTAATGCTAATCCTCCTCCTGGACACTATCTAATTGTGACGGTCTATGTCGCCTCTTACGATAGTAAGACATTCGCATGACACGTTGGAAAGTTCTACTACTAGGACGAACGTACACACCAACATCATTATCTTCCTTATAGAGCTACTCAACTACAATCCCAGGATTAGAAACTTGCATTGCTTTAAAAAAGCGTGGAAGGAGGGGATAAGAGTCTTCCCATGTCCCATAAATGGGGAGAAGGGCTTGCTGTTTAGCACACCATGCCCGCTTATATATAGGTCACTTCAACGCCAAATAGGTCTTTCACCATTTTTCGGACCTTAGAGACCTTAATTGATGGGTCTTGAGCAACACAATTTCTAATAACATTGTTAATCACGAATGATGTCAAATGAATGTGTCCAGCTGACACATTGTCAATACTTAATACATAACCCCCATGTTTATTCCCTTTGTATGTCACAATTTGATACATGTTCAATATTTTGGGCACAACTGTTTATACAAAAATCATATTAATAAAAAGTTTGCATCATTAGAAACTAGACTTCAAGTATTTTCCAACAACATATTATATGTTCGATTTCGACTACCGAGCGAGAAATAACGACTATTTATAGTTTACAAGGATTTTTAACAACTAGTCGTGCGCGACCGGACCTTGGTGGATTTGCCTGTTTTACACAACCATACCGCGGTACAGTCGCGCTTTTACGCGACCATACCGCGGTCCGATCGCGCTTTTAGGCGACCATACTGCGGTCCGATCGCGTGCAACTGAATATTAGAAATCACTGCAAACTTTAAATGGTCGTCATTTCTTGCTCAAATGTCAGAATTGGACATAAAATATGTTGTTGAAAAGCTCTTGAAGTCTAGTTTCTAATGATGCAAACCTTGCATTAATAAGATTTTTGTATGAATAGTTATGCCCAAAAGATTGAACATGTATCAGATTTCAGCATAAAAATATTTTAAACGATCGTCATTTCTCGCTCGGTTATAGAAATTGGGCATATAATATATCATTGGAAAGATCTTGAAGTCTAGGCTCTTATGCAGCAAACATTGAAGTAATGTGACTTTCCTATAAATTGTTTTGGCTAAAAGAGTGTTCATGTATCAAATTTCAACATAAAATATGTGATTAGGTTTATTTTCTGATTTTAACAAATTGTTTTCTTTAATAAAATTAATATTTTTTGTTTTAATTTAATTATTAGTATTAAATTTAGTTTAGTAATAATGATGGTTGATTTTATAATTAAAAATAAATATAAAGGTATTTTAGTAATTTCAATAAAAAAGAAGATAGCAGTAAAACGAAAAGGGTGACAAAATTTAAAAATGGACCAGTAGAATGGTACAAATGGAGTAGCAAACTAGAAATAGTGATTTACTTAATCAAATCACCCGTGAATATATACCTAATTAAAGATGGAATGCATTTATTCATAGCAGTGTACAACACGGGAACGTGAAGAAGGTGCTTTATTTTGACCAACACACGGAGTTTTGCTTATTGGTTCGTGTATACCCACAAAGTCCTAAAGTCACCCTCCTTTTGTGGGTCCTTTCTTACGCAAATGAAGTAGGCGTATAACGATTTCTTCACAAAATAATTAAAAATTCATAATTATACTTGTTCAATAATTCACATTATTTATATGATTAAGATATGATTTTTATGTTCATGTTTATCAAATATTTAAATTTGAATTAGTCTTTTCATATTTAAAAATGCTAAAGAATGGGATTTGGAAAGATCAAGTATTTGCTTTTTGTAACTAAACTCGAATCCTTAGTAAAAAAAATATTGTTACTAGTGTTGTAAAGTGACTTTTGCATTAAAAAAACTAAAAAATACTGCAACATGTGAGTAAGTGCGATAAAAATTCTATTCTTAATAGGAGTATTAATAAAACAAAATTTTGAAAGAATGCATGCACTTATGATGACAAAAAGTCAAAAATAAATACTACTCCCTCCTATTCAGCTTAAGTGTCCCATTTGACTTTTCACGGATTTTAAGAAAAGTCAAATGGGACCACATGTGTAAGAGAAAATGTAGAGTTTTTGAATCTTTATAGGTGTAAAGTGGGGTTAGTAGGTATAAAGGTGTAAAAAAGTTAAGTTTAGTAGGGATAAATTGGTAAAGTCAACATATCAAAAATAGAAATGGGACATTTAAGGTGACTTGACCCAATAAGGAAATGGGACACTTAAGCTGAATAGGAGGGAGTATAAATTAGGAAAATTTATCTTGAATAATCCAATCTATTCATGATTTTCCTATAACAATTTAACCTATTGATTAACCATGAATAATCTCAACTTTAAGATGTATTTTTCTAGTGTAAACTAGGATAACCCGATGAACGGCTATAATATGTAATTCACCAAAAAAAAAAAAGTAAACTGAAATTTAATTTAAAATTAGAGAAATTTTTTAAAATATTTTACATAAAAAATTCTAAATAATAAAAATAATCATAAAACTTTTTGAACATTTTTCCGATATTTTATTTTTATTTATCTTTTTTTTAGGAAAATAAAACTTGCTATAGCAAGTTATACGGTCACCGGATTTACTTTAGAAAAATACCCACTCAAAATTGGAATTATTCATGGTTAATCAATAGGTGGAATTATTCTAGGAAAATCACGACTAGGTTCGATTATTCTAAGTAATTTTTCCTATAAATTAATAAGGATTCTTTTTAATGAAACACACTAAATATAAATGTAATGGGTGAGCATAATAGATATATACTCATTTAAGAATTTAGACCTTAATGAAGAAGCCAAATCAAGGAAAAGGATGTCATTTTCAAGCCACTAATATTTTGAAAAATCAAAACTTTGGAAACATTTCAAAGCAAAAGCTTAGTCTCCTCCATGAAGTCTAACCAAATCCACCACCTTCAAAAAATAAAATCCTCTTGTCTAACCTATTTTCCTTCTTTATGGGTTAAACCATCATCTTCTTCATCTATTCCTATGGCTCCAAACCAAAAGATTTCTCAACAAAAAAGACCCAAAACTAATGGCTTTCTCTCTTGTTTTGGGTTCTCCTCTAAGAAAAAGCCTAAAAAGGGCGGTCCCACAAAGAAGTTCAAGTTGTTCAAGTTAAATTGGCCTAAAATCAAAGTGATAACAACGATTAATAAGCGAGATATGATCTTTGATCCAAAATCAGCTGCTTTTAAAGCAAGTCATAATATCATGCTTGAAGCAACAAAAGTTCACCAACAACTTAAGTTAATTGACCCTCAAACCACAAAAACCCAAGAGGTATGTAATATTTTGTAATATTTATCGTTTGCAGGTGCTCTTTTGAGAGATCGTCTTTCGTAAGGATGACTCTTAAAAGTCCAGCCCATATCTATATTTAGAGTTGTAACAATATATATTTAGAATTGCACTGGGATTTTAAGAGTTGTCTTTACAAAAGACGGTCTTAAGTAAGAATTTGTGTAGCGTTTAAACTTTAAAGGCGACATTATATGCCATCATTGATTCTAAAAAAAAATGAGCTAATTGAAAATCAAATTTAAATTTTTTTAAAAAAGTGGTATTTACTCTTTAATAATTTATTGATGATAACAGTATTCGAATGATGTTTTGGCCAGCCACCTTGAAATTTGGTGCAGGTCGAGGTATACCTATCAAGATAAAATTTAAGATTTGTGGTGTTGATACCATATGGAATTTGTTTTGGTTACAATTTGGGTTGATTTTCGCTTATTTATTATTTTATAATTGGTTTGACTCTAAATCAAATATAAGCTTAGATAAAACTTTTAAGACTGAATTGGTCTTATAAATGAATTTTATACGTATTATATTAGAAATATAAAGTTATCACAAAATCTCACAAGAGACGGTCTATAGGATAGACCATAAAATTGGGTCAGCCCATTTCCCTTAACTAATTTTTTTTATTATAATATCAATTATATTTTGTTATAATCCTAAATGTAAGGTATTATAAACTCGAATATACTATTCTATAACCCCAAATATAAGTTATTATAACCCCAAATAATTTATTATAACCCCAAATATACTATGTTATATTTTGGGCTGGACTTTATGGATTTCGTCTATAGAATAGACCGTCTCCCATAAGACTTACTGTAAAGTTATACGTTAGATAAAATAACATAACGGTTTCTTGGAGTGATTTTGATTTTATAATAATAATAATAATTATAATAATAATATTAATAATAATAATAATAATAATAATAACAATAATAATTATAATAATAATAATAATAATAATAATAATAATAATAATAATAATAATAATAATAATAATAATAATAATAATAATAATAATAATAATAATAATAATATATGCTTAATTGATGAAAATATCTAAAATTTTGTTCCAATAAAAGAATCATGAATGTTTATTTAAATTGTTTTCTCAGCCAAATATGCTCACTAAAAAAAGGATCACTCAACAACAAGAAGACAAAGAAAGTCATCCTAAGACTAAATCAACATATTGTGATACATGTCACAAAAAGGATTCCAGTGCTCCTATGGCAGTCAAACAGTGCATTTTGACGAAAAAAGTTACAAAGGATTCTATGATTGGGGTATCGATAATGCTTTCGATGTTAATAATCTTGCTGATTTGGGGTCGGATGTGTGCAATTTTATGCATGTCCGCATGGCTATATTGCTTACCGCTTCTTCGGCCAGTAAATAGAGCGGTTATTGTACCTGATCATACAGAAAAAAAATTGGGTATAATAAATCGTTCAGACTCCGAAATGCATAATAAGAAAATTGTGTTACAAGGTCTTCTTCAAAGAGATCACAAATCTGCGTTTGCTATTTCGTGACAAGTCCAAGTATTAGGGAATTGCGTTACATTAGTCATACACTTATATATAAATCTGAGGTCGAGCAATTATATATTCATAACAAATTGATCAGCTACTTATATTAGGAGTTTTGTCACTTGTAAGTGTGTCCAATATTCATTCTATTATTTTCTCTTTTTGTTTTCTAAATTTTGTTATATTATTGTAGATATATACATATTCTACTTTTGAAAAAAGAAATCAATAATTGTAGAAAATGAAAGAGTTAGATAATTATAGCAATATAACATGACTACTATTAGTACATATGTATGTGTTTGAAACACTTATATTCATATATATTCAATGCAATACATGTTATTGTTAATATACAGTGTGTTTTTATGTATTTATGTTTTATGTAATGCGTATTTTCTGTGACAAAATAGTGGAAAACGTGGGTACTTGTATTAAAAGAATTTGTTCAAGCTAAAGATAGGAGACTTCTTTGGCTGAAGTGAAATGTGGTTTTATTTTTATTTGATCTTTGTGAAATTTAGCTAGAATTTATTTTAAGAGGAAAAAGGGTAATGTTTGTTCTATTTCAAAGTAGAAATTTCCACATTTTCAGTAAAAATAGTTGTCCAATTCAAGTCTTAAGATTGAATGTAGCAGCGGACTCAGAACTTAATGTATGTGGTTACACGCATAAAATCAAAGCATAATAAACGTAAATCACAAGCTCGGATTAAATATTAGGGGTAATAATATGTGAATATATATAGGAAATAAAGGGAGATCTATAGCAGTTTAATCTACACCAATAGGTCAAACATACTGAATCTGTTTAACGACATTATAAATAGTTAAACAGAATGATATAAGATTGAAGATTGGGCGTGACTATTTCAAGGATTATCTTTATTGACTTGAGTTTGACAAAGTCATAAATTTTATTTGACTAAATTATGAGTCTCAATTTACCACTTAATATATAATGTTTACATAACATTAATGCATTATGAAAAACATTTACATTCCTAAGCTGTAAAATTCGAATAATCTACACTTTTCTTATTTTTAGGGGTATATATACCCAATTCCTATAGCTTTAAGAACTATCTAGCTTTAACCCTTAATGTTTTCTAGAGTACACTAATCGTTAAGCTTTCCTTGTTCTAGTTTAAAACCTAGCTTTTACTTCTCTTATTTCTTATTCTTCTTCAATCAATCAAGTTATTAGCTTTTGGATGTATTTCCTTGCTACTCTTATGGATGTTATCTTCTACACATTTTGAGACTTCACCTATGGTAATGAGTATCTTTCTCTTTATTATTTCTAGGAAAAATTCTAAAAAACCACCTTATCTATACACTATTTTTAAAAAAACTACCTTATATAAAAAAACTTGCAAAAAACTACCTTATGTAATACATTTTTTTGCAAAAGACTACCTACCACTAAATTCTGTTAGTTGACTGGCAAGACTAACAGTTGACTTTCACGTGATAGGCACGTGAGCAATGAAAAACCCAGCTTCTCCTTCCTTGAAATGTCGTGTATCAGGATTGAGCACCAAAAGATCCCAATTCACTTCTTCTATCTTCTACATATAAAACCCTAAAATCAATCTCACCCATTTCATCATTTCTCCCAAATTCTTTCAAGTTATATCTATTTCAGTTGCTCACTAATGTTTTCGTCTTCTTCAACATCGAAGCCTGAGAAATGTGGGTGTAGAGCTTTATTTGTAAGGAGTTTTGAATCTTGTGTAATATGGGCTGCAAAAATAAAGAATGGTTCAAGTTGTTAACCAAAAGCACCACATGAGAAGTAGCAAAATCCAATTTAAGGATGATCCAAAATGGAACGGCAACAACTAAAAATCAATAAAAACATTAGGCGGGATTGGTATCTTTCTAAAATTTTAAAAAACTGGAACGAATCCAATTAAAATCAATTTAAAAAAACGAGATGGAATGAATTCCATCATGCCCTCATCTTGCCCAGTTGCTAAGACTCTATATGGGGTAAGATAAAGGTCAAGATTTTCCAGTTTAAGCAAATGGTCCATTTTCCAGTTTAAGCAAACGGTACCACTTTCAAGATTATCATCAATGTGAATTGGTATTTGTTGGTATTTGCTCTTGATTTTGTTCTTGGTGTTTGGTTTTTTTGGTATTTGCTGGTACTTGATTCTACTGATTCAAGAGTAGGGGAGGAAGAAAATGGATATTAATGGAGGTGGGTTTTTAATTGAAGAAGACAATGAAGACGTACAGTAGAGTTTTTCATTGCTCACGTGCCTATCACGGGAAAGTCAACCGTTAGTCTTGCCAGTCAACTAACGGAATCTAGTAGTAGGTAGTCTTTTGCAAAATAATGTATTACATAAGGTAGTTTTTTGCAAGTTTTTTTTATATAAGGTAGTTTTTTTAAAAAATAGTGTATAGATAAGGTGGTTTTTTAGAATTTTTCCTTATTTCTATGGTCATTTAATATTGGTGGTAGTTAGTCTTTAATGCTATTTATGATTCCTTCCTTATTATGGTGATTGTTTATTTGGATTTACTTGAATATCTAGCACAGGGTTGATATTTTTATATTCTTATTTTCTTTATTTTCAATATTATTGTCTATTCTTGTTTTTATTGTTTATATAGAAGTCAATCATGTCTAGGGGTGAAACTTATTCGAATTAAAATCGCAAACCGAACTAGACCGAACCGAATAACAAATATGGTTTGGTGATTTTTAAATTAGGTTTGAAAATTCAAAAACCGAAATATTAAGATTTGGATTAGGTTTGGAATTTTCAAAAACCGCAAACCGAATTTCTAAACCGCAAACCGAAATATTTAAGAAATTACATATAGCCCACTAATATTAATATATTAGCCCAAGCCCAATACATTCTAAACCTAAAAAATTGAAAACCCTAACCCTTGATAATACATGTACTACCGCCGTCCCACTCCCACACTTGTTTAGTATTTTGCAAGATTTGTTATTTTGAATTACTTTGTAAGACATTATGTCTATTATTAAATCTTGTATGATTTGCTATTGTCTTAATTATTGTAATTGTAGTTTAAATTGTTATTCACCTAAAAAAGAAAAATTCGGCCAAGGAAATTCGGTCTGGGTGGTTTGGTTTGGTCTACAAATAAAAAATGCGGTTCGATTTGGTTTGTTCTAAAAACTAATTTGGTTCGGTTTGGTCTGAAAATATGGAGACCGAATAAAATATGGATCGATTTGGTTTCGATGAAAATCCAAACCGTAGACCGAACTTTCACCCCTAATCATGTCAAGCTACTTGCTCTTGTGGAATATTATGTTTAGTTTTCCATCCATGATGTGTGAGTAATTTCCCTAGGGTTTGATTGGTGAAACCCTAGTGTCGGAACCCTTGTTCATGAGCTAGGATTTAGTTGAAACATATTCAATCAACATAGTGCTTCACTTTGAATCTTGTCCTGCCACTCTCAAGGAGACATAAGGCGATTATAGGTCGTTCGATTGGTCTTAGAATCGTCAACTTCCTCTCATTGTTGAATCTATTGATGATTGAAGGTTGTTAACTTAGTTATGGGAGCCCATTCCAAGTAAATAAGACCAATGAATTTTCTTCTATTTATAATTACAACCTAAATAAAGACAAATTCATTGACATGTGGTGGAATATCCCTATCACTAATTATTTAGGAATAAAAAATATTATGGATATGGATATAGAGAAAAAGACCGATAGAAAATTTTTGGATTTGAAAATTCATCATTTTTGTCTTCGAAATAAAGTCGACATTGAGGCCTGGGTCGATATCAGTATTGGCAGGAATGAAAATAGTAAAACTGAACTTAAGAATTATCAAATTGTTGATAAAATTGATAAGAAAGGTACCTCTTTAGGGTACCTCTCTAGGGTGGAGCCAATCACTCCCGTCATTCCTCTTCTTGATTCATTATAGTTGTGACTTTATATGTAATCCGAGTTTTAGCTTAATTTTATTCACCTAAACCCACTAAAACTCCTATATTAAGGTCTTATGCTTGACTAGTTTTGTCCCTATGGTTCGACTCCTTACCTCTGCTATACGTGTGTAGTGTTAGGGTGATATAATTATAGTTTGTATAACCGGACCTTTAACGTACGACCTTAAAAGAGGTCATCAAAATGGCGTCGTTGCCAGGGTTAAGGCGTTATAGTTAGAATAAGGTACATTTTGATATAGTTTTCTTTATTTTGTCAATTATTTTTTGCTTGTCAGTACTTATGTGTGGTTGGCAATGGTGTTTGCATGCAATATAGCACGTGTAGGTCCATTCAACTGTTAGTATCATTTGATCTTCCACTTTATTTAATTTCTTAATGATTACCCATCTATATAATATGCTTAAACTTGCATTTACTCAATTTTTACATTTCTTTAAATTTGAATTTACACTCAGACATTCTCTGAATTCTCTTCTTCTGCAATTAATTTTCTTCAAACCCTAATCTTTTGTCTTCAATCTCTCATCATGGTGGCTACTAAAAATTCCCCTTTTGACCTAAAATTTAATTTCGGAAAAGATTTAACTGAAACCCCAATGACTGAATTTCCAATGGTTCACAATCCTGATGCACTTCCACATGAACCCCCTAGAGATTGGATCACGAAGTCAAGGTGAATTCAATTGTTTTGGACTGACCCTATCCCTCCTCCTACCGTATAGGGTTTGGAGGGTACTGCTTTTGTGCCATACGACTTTGATGCCCAGGATGATAGCATGAACACTACTGGCAACCGGCTTAACACAAAAGACTTTCAATCTGATGGTGGAGGGTAGGGCTAACTTTGTTCTAGAAGATTAATGCCATATCCCTAAGGAAAAGGGCTATTGGTGCAGGATTTGGGATAAGGGTATGATGGCCTATGACTAGGGGTGTGCGAAATGAGACCAGACTGGCGTTTCGGACCGAAATCGATTGGGACAGGACCGAATCGGTTGCATCCGGTCTGGGCTCCGGGTCTTATTTATTAATAATTTCGGGTTTCCAGTTTGGTCTGGTCTAAACCCGGAAAAATCCGGGTTTTACCGGATGTACATGAAAGTATTTTTGAAGGGGAATAATATATACGATTTTTATGTATATACTTATTTAAAGAACTTTAAATATTTTATTTCTAACACAAAATATTTTTTAATTTAAATATTTTAATTTTATAAAATTTAATTTGTTAAATTATTTTAAAATCCTCCATTTTTTAATTTATTTGTGGTATCAAAAATTGTTTTTAGTATAACTAGTCTAAACCTGAACCAGACAGGGGGGAAACCAGGTTGGACCGGGACCGGACTGGATGAAACCGGTTCGATTTCCGGTCTTAACATATTTGAAACTCCGGCCTTTCAGTCCAACTGGTTCCGGTCCA
Organism: Amaranthus palmeri; assembly: GCA_019776075.1. Taxonomy (NCBI): domain Eukaryota; kingdom Viridiplantae; phylum Streptophyta; class Magnoliopsida; order Caryophyllales; family Amaranthaceae; genus Amaranthus; species Amaranthus palmeri. The sequence goes on from JAAKBH010000793.1 coordinate 88,307, forward strand.
GTCTGGTCCAAGTTTAGACTGGTGAACAACATATGACTACATTGTCTTTGAGGACAATGAAGAGGACATCTTTGTTCCAGTTTGCATCTATAACCTCGCCTTTGGGCTTTATTTTCCCCTTCACCCATTCTTTTCACAAATTTTATGCCACTTCCAAATCTCCCTAAACCAATTTCTTCCTCAGGCAACGAGGAAGATCATATCCTTCATCTGGATATACGAGTATATGAAGTTGCCCATGACTCTGAGGCTATTCAAATGTCTCTTCAAACTGGACGAGGCAAAGAACTCACCCTTCATCACTTTCTCTTCAATAAATGGGTCCGTGGTCTCCTACCCAGAGCTGATTGACCTCGAGGACTACAAGGAAAAAATTATCTGTGTTAGGGTTATAACAGGAGCGGCAACCTCGATACGTAATTAACATTAATAAAAATTTTTACAAAATAACGTGAAAGTCTGAAAATGTCGATTTGCTATAACTTTTGAAAATTAAAATTGCTTATGACAAACGATAAATATTACACAAGAGTTGGAAAATCAAATTCATATCGTTTGTTCCAAAAATACATAATTAAAATTAAGTACGTCAAGATCATGAAACAAAATGCAGCTAAGTCCTCAATAGCATAAATAATTGGTAGCTGCGGCGTGGATCGGAACCTGAACTAATTCCTGCAAAATTCTGCCATCCATAATACGGATTACAGCCTGTTGAACCGGTCAGCGCTTACCGCCGATCATAACGTCCTATCCAGCTCAAAATACAGAAATTGTACACTATATTTTCAAAATAATATTTCAAGTACGAACTTATAACTATTTGATACCACTGTATAATTTTACTATATTCTTTATTGTTCTAAACTTTTACGTCATTAAGATACCATTCTTATCCTTGGCAGAAGTACGTTACTGCCACTTATACTATCGGTAATCTTAATACTTAAGTAAGTTCATTTAATTAATACTCATAACCGTACCATGCATCATAGAAAGTTTTACCAAAAGCGAAATACTCAGATAAATTTGTTAAAAGAATTTTAACATTTTCCAGAAGGGCTAAGTATGTGTTCACAGAGGACGACATATGTTCCTAGAAAGAACATGTTGTTAGAAATAGGATGGTTCAATTGTGGAAAGCTAGAGTTACTTATATTTAAAGATTTGAGATTTTGAAATCATTTGCTAACAGTAAAACATGATTTCCTTAACGTTGTCCTTGATCTGTGGGAGATTGCTAGCAACATGTTCTGATTTGTCCTTGTTTAAGTCCTTTCTATCACCAGAGCCACTGTAGGACATATGTTCCCAGAAACATATGTTTCCAGAGAGCACATGTTGCTAGAAACCTAAGTTGTCAGAAATTAAAAATTTTTGGCATTTGTTTATAAGTTTTCTTCAAGTGCCCCAAAAGATCAACTTTGATGAAACCTTATATCTGATACTGAAGACGAAGGAATAATATAGGAAAGTTTACTTGAAAATTATGAAAATTTTTGAAGTAAAAATTATATATGCTAGAGATCAAGTTTTGAAGACAAACCCACAAATTCTTAAGGAAGAATTTATAAGTCTAGGGGGAAAAATTATATGGGTAAAAATATTAAACAAAGGTTATTAAGGTAAAATATGGTCAAAGAAAGTCAAATCCACCAAAATCTTACAAGATGAACTTTATTTGGTCGCATCATGGAACTTTTATCTAACAGGTATGAAGGTTTTGTTTATCTATGTTAAATATTATGTATGGAAAACTCACGTGAGTATTAAGGACACTTGTCCTTCATTTAAGAGCCCCTTCTAGGAAGTGGGACGTACACGTGTTGCTTATAGACCCCACAAAAGACAAAAAGAGTATTTGATTAAACTTAAGAGATTGACATGTATAAAAAGAAGATTGACACATGCAAGGAATGTTTCTGGGGGTTAGAAAAATGAATGTTTGTCTCACAATCATCAGCTATAAATACGGATTCAAACGCCATAAATGAGGTAACGATCTTTTCAAATAGAAAGAGAAGTACAAAGAATTTAAAGAGATTAAATAAAGACAATCTTAACTGAATTTCATAATTTCACATTGATTTTTAGAGCAACGTTTAAAAAGATAAAAGATCAAATATCTTTGATAATAATTGCATAAGACCTCACGTCTAAATAAGCCCTAAACAATAATCCACCTGATTGCCATTGTGCATCTTGAGGGACTTGTTAGGCAAATTTATCCCTTTATCTGATACTGATCGACTTGGGTGTCGGAGTAGGTATCCGGAAAAAAATTCCAGACCTTTGAATCTAAATTAATTGAGTCTAAGAAATAGATGATATGTGGAGTAGGAGATTATTTAATTAGATAAATTGTCCCTACAATCACACAGGAACATTAATAAAAAATTTACTTCTTCCGTTCCATAATGCTGTTATATTTTCCATTTTGACAATTTCATATTACTTGCTACATTTCTATTTTTAGTAATAAAACAATCATATAAATATCTACTTTACCCCTATTTTTATCTTACTCTATATCTCACTAAATTTTTTTCTTCTTCAATTAAGATAAAGTGGAGGATATAATTATACTTTATATGTTGTACCCTCCCTTTTTTTAATTCTCGTGCCCATGCAAATGTAGCAACAAAAACAAAATGGAGAAAGTATATGCTACAAATTGAATCTAAGACATAGATGATTGATGGTTTTAAATCAAAGATAAAAGTAATTATTATTTACATTTTTGGTTTTCAAACGATACAAAATACTTCCTCCGTCCTTATGAGTTTGTAGCAAAGAGAAAGTGGGTGAATATTAAAAAAGTGGTAATAAATGAAGAGAGCTATGAATTGTGTGGATGAAATTAAAAGAGAGTAAAGTGTATGGATGAGATTAAAAGAAAGTGGTGGGCCATAGACTAAAAATAGAAATGCTGCAATTTAAATGGGACGGATAAAAATGGAAAATGCTGCAAATTATAAGGGACAGAGGGAGTATATGCTTCTTTATAAACGACACAAAGAACAACCGCAAAAAATCAAAATAAATTTGTCCCACATTGGTTGGACAACAAAATGATAATTAAGTGTTTTCTTATAAAAAGAAGAGCTAGCAAAATTATCAGTGTCTTACATTGTTTGAGAAACAATATGAAAATTTAAATGCGCCCTCATAAAAGGTAAATGATCATTTACCAATTACAACTTTTAAGTTTACTCAATTTTAAATAAATAGCCGTAAATTTTATTTTTTACCAACTACAGCCTTCAACATAACAAACATGACATCGAGACAGCCAAAACAGCCAAAACAAAGGTAAAAAACGGGGCTAAAATGGGGTGCTTTGGTTGTCTTGATGTCATGTTTGTTAAGTTTGAGGCTGTAGTTGGTAAAAAACAAAGTTTGCGGCTGTTTATTTGAAATTGAGTAAACTTAAAGGTTGTAGCTAGTAAATAATCAAAAGTAAAACTAATTTTATTCCTCTTTTAAAAGAACGAAGGAAGAAGAGCTAGCAAAACATAATGCATTCTGCATTTTAAGAGATAAGAATATTTGTTACTGTATAACGAATGCAAATTTCATGGGTAATCGAGTTAATATATTGATCAAGTTTCTACAATGTTGTAATACTAGAAATTAATTTTTTAATTATTTGTTATTTGTTAAAATAGATTAGTTATAAATTTGCTTAAATCATTCGATAAATTAATAAGAATTTGATAAACTAAAATTAATCATAAAATTCTTTGTATTTCAACTTCTTCTCAATTGAAAATTAGTTCAAATTTACAAAAGTTCGACTAAAACTTGGTTTGGGTTTAAGTCGATTTTAATCGGATCGAGTTTAATTTTGTATATAATTGGGGACGAATATATATGACTCAGTTCGGGTAGTCTAAATCGTAAAGCAAAATCGTATTTTTAATACTCCCTTCGAATCATTTTAGATGTCCCATTTCCTTATTTGGCAAAATCATATCAATTGTCTCATTTCCTTTTTTGTCTATCTTTTTTTATTACCTGAATACCCCCACTTTTCCAATTTCCAATTCCTAACTACCACCTTTACAATTAATTTAATCAATTAAAATACCCAACTACCACCTTTTTAATAGACCTCACACCACCCTTAAAAACCGTGAAAAACCAAATGGGACATCTAAAATGATTTGGAGGGAGTATTTGATCTGGTCTAAAATCTAAACGATGTAGTCTTTTTCTTCAAAAAGAATTCCAATTTCTAGTTTGGTCACAATTCTTTTTTTCAGACCGGACATGATCGCATATCGTAATATGAATGAAAACCATAGTTTCTCTTTAAATAAATGGATTGCCAACTAGATATTTCGAGATGTAGATATTTTTTATAGCATTATATACTTTAATGATGTTGATCTAATCAACTAATTACTAATTATCATGTTTGGTGATTGAAGGGCGAAGTATTATATAAACATACATATTAAGTTGAAAAAAATATAAAAATAAAAATTATAGACCAAACAATACCAAATAGTTGTAGATTGGTTTAGTCTGGTCCAGTCTAATAATTTAAAGGTTTTGGTCCGACTTAAATAATTTTCAAACTGAAAAAAATATTGATTTAACCTTATTTCAGTATCAGATCATACCAAATAAAATAGTGTGCACCCCTAGATTTGGGTTATATCAGATGATAGTTATAATTTGATTATCTCGGATTTTCATAAAATCAATGTCGGCCTAGACTTGAATGCCTTCGGAAAAAGTACCAAAACAAAGATATTCCGAGGAACCACTAATTTCCCCTCTAGCTTCAAGGTGAGCGACACAATTATTGCGTCAACTAACATGACTACAAAGAGAGCTATTGAAATTAGCTTTTAACCTAGACACATTGTTAAAAAAGAGAAAAATAGGAGCTTTGCCGTAAGATTAGGAAGAGATAACGTGGATAATACGCATGAAATCACCTTCATGAATCACCATAGATAATCCTAACCTGACCGCCACCTCCACGGAAAAAGACGCAACAGTTGCTTACGACATCTCTACATTCTTATTAGCCCTATAGCGACGAGTACCAACCACTAGTTTGATGCAAGCTGATTGTCCTTGTTTCTTCTCTTTGTGGGCTACATGCAGGTTAGATGCGCAAAGAGCCTAGTTTGATAATTTAATCCTTTTTTCCCTTTTGTGAAAAATTGAATAAAAATAAATCATTTTTAAAAAAAATTCCAAAATAAACTTTGAGAAATTTAAATTCGCTAAAGCATGTTACTTACCGAGCCTAAGGGCATGTTTGTTCACTATTACTAACAGTGGCGGACCCAGGAATTTCAAACTGGGGGTACAAAACACGAACGTCATATAGTGGCGGACCCAGGAATTTCAAACGAGGTCTTGCCATCGAATCTCACCTAGCCCTCCCCTCCCATCAACCTACCCCATATTAAAAATAAAAATAAAAATACTTGCGCTGGGCAGTCATGTGACACTTGAAGGAATGAACCCTAATCAACTCAAAGTCTCTAGCATCACAAACGATGGGCGAAAATTTTTTCAAATATTCTGACCAACTCATGCAAGTCAATTGTGAAAAATTCAAAGATAATGTTGTCATCTAAAGATTTTTTAAATAAAAATAGAAAAATCCAAGAAAAAAAGATAAATTTTTGAAAAATGCTTCTTAAATTTTGTGAAAAATTTCCAATACAGTATGTTGAGTCCTTCAAATATAACTAACACAAACATGTTTAGAAATAACAAAAGAAAAATCTAATTTTAAAAATCTCACTCTTTCTCATTCTCTTTTAAAAAAAAATCCAACCTTTATACTGCTCAAAGTACTGACCTCGTTAAGTTACTTGCAACATTTAAAAGCAAATGACCTAAAAATAAACCCTAACTTCTAATGTCAAAAACCCTTGTGAGGCGCCTCCAGTCCATTATCAAAAACCCTATCTATTTCGTTCTTTTCTTATTACGCCTCCTCTCTCCCTCTAACTCTAAGAAATTTCTTATCTTATCAAAAACCCTAAGTCTAATAACATGAATTGAATGGAAATTTCTTAACAATATGAAGCAACAGATTCATATTGCAGATGAAGCAGCAGATCTCTCCCTCTAAGAAATTTCAACACCACGAGCACTCCCAACATCAACATCAACACCACAAATCAGCAGCAGATTCATATTCTGAATTTTTTTAATTTTTTTTTATTTTTTTTTTCTGATTTTTTTTTCAAACTGGGGGTACAACTGTACTCCCTTGTCTCTTACTGGGTCCGCCCCTGATTACTAACAATGAACAAGAGAAAACAATTACCACTATTTTGTTAATTCTTACTTACAATGAGCAAAATAGAGACAATGTCATAATGTTCAAAAGGATTTAAAAAAAATAAACTTTTGTTTGTTGTTCATAAATCATAACATAACAACCAACAATTTATTTGTTGTTTCTGTTCTCGCAAATGTTATGAAATTGTCTCTCTTTTGTTCGCTATAATAACATCAAACAAATTAAGTCGTAATAAATTTTGTTCACTTGGTCGCTGTTATCAATAGCGAACAAACCTTACTTCAGTTTTGGACACAAAGACACTTTTTTAGGAAATAAAATTTATTGAAGTTTATTTTGAAATTTTTTTAAAAACATGTGTTATTCAATCTTTCTTTTTATCAGACCTTTTGGCTTTTGCCACCATTTATTTTTTGTTATTGGGCTAAACACTACAAAAAATTTGCAAACTAGCGACTGCGAGATATAGTCGTAAATTAGTCGGTATATGTAAATACCGACTAACCGCCGACTAAATACATTTAGTCGGTATATAATGGTCGGTAAAATAATTGAGTCGTTAAGTTAGTCGGCGTACCTACCAAATATCATTTAGTAGGTGAATAGTCGGACCGCCGACTAAATAACTGTGTCGGTACATAGTCGCTGCTACCGACTAAATTTTAGTTGCTAAATAGTCGCTGTAAAAATAAAAGAGATTTTGTTTTTTTTTTATTTTTTTTTTTGAAAGATGTTTTTAAAATTGTACCGACTAGCTGTCGACTCAGTTTTTAGTAGGGAATTAGTCGGTAACGTCAAACTTCAAATGTTGACCATATTTTTACCGACTAATCTGAGACTACTTATTTGGTAGGGGGATAGTCGGTAAAGTCAAACTTCAAATGTTGACCATATTTTTACCGACTAACCTGAGACTACTTATTTGGTAGGAGGATAGTCGGTAAAGTCAAACTAATGTTGACTGAAAAAGCGTACCAAAATTTGGCGGTTATTTTTACCGACTAACCTGAGACTACTGTATTGGTAGGAGGGTAGTCGGTAAGGTCAAACTTATGTTGACTGAAAAGCGTACCAAATTTTGGCGGTTCTTTTTACCGACGGTTTTCCTACAAATGTATTAGTCGGAATCTAGTCGCTAGATTTTAAATATTAAAATAATAAAACTGGTCAAATGTGGTCAATTGTAAACCACATTTGACCAGTTTTATTATTTTATTACTAAAATAAATTGTCGCACGAATATAATAAAAAACGTAATAAAAAACGAATATAATAAAAAACGCAAAAATAAAATTAATAAAGAAAATGTTCAAACAAATAAATGTTTAATCATACAAACATAAAAAAAAACAACCAAATAAATGTTTAATCATAAAAAAAAACACAAAAAAAAATGTTTAATCAACATCATCATCATCCAATAAGTAGGATCAGTTGGGTGGTGGAGGTGGAGGAAAACCTCTTTCGATAAATATGCCGCGCATAAAGCCGAGAAAGTGGTTTAACTCATCGCTCAAACGCTTATGCTCCTGCACTAGACGCTCAAACTCCTCCCTCGAAATGTTGGTGGACATGTTTTGAGTTACAGTGTTCAAGGACTGCTGTAGCTCATCCAACCTCTCGTTCACTAGCTGAAGGGGGGGAGGAGTTTCCTGAGTTTGACTCTGTGACGCCGCACTATCAGAGTAATAAGTCTCTGCGGCTTCACCAAGACCAAACACAGCCTTGGAGGACTTCATTGTCGAATCCTGCGCTTCGACAATTCTGACGGCCTCAAAGTAGGCGTCATTTTCCTTCTCCTGAGGAGCATCTACCGGCAGCTCGGCATGGAGGCGTAAATACTCGTCCTGAACAAAGCATAAAAATATATAAAAATTTCGGGCTTGGACATAAAAAAACTAACTACTATGATTCATGATTACTTATAAAAAAAAACATCATTAATTGCACTTACGTTCACCGCCTTGGACTTCTCGTTGGCCCACTGCAACCCATCTTTTGTTTTCACCCTATGAGTGTGTAGAAACAACTCATAAGGGGTGGGGTCGCGTTTCTGCTTTTTTTCCTGTAAAAAAAAAATGATTGGTTTAATAAAAATAATGTATAAATAAACAAAAAAAACAAAATTTTTAAAAATTTAAATTAATAAAAAGTTAAGTATATTACCAATATCCGCCGTGTCCTGCGGGCCGACACGGAGCCGCCGGTATGGGTGACTTCTGCGACACCCGATGAATCGCCCCGGCGACGGTTTTTTTTCCCTCGCTCCCGCTGAGCCTGGTAGTCAGGAGCTGCCCAGGCCCGTGTCCACTCTCGCCAAGCTTCTGCCGACACCCAATCAGGTTTATACTCATTATCTGCTTCGAGACTTTTTCTCATTGAGTGAACCATGTCCTTGTACCGGATCTTGGCTCTCTTCAACCATTCCCTGCGCACCGTGTCGGTGATGGAGGGATCCCAAGACCATTGCCTCTGAAACGACAAAAACAATCAGTATTAGTACAACAAACAAGTCAGTTAAAAGTTAATCAAATAATGAAATAATGTAGTAAATATACTTACTTGAAACTGATCCCAATAGAACTCGATCGTTTCCTTTGATAGGTACTTCCAAGCATACCCATCAGGATCTTGGTAGGCCTCAAACGTCCTACGAATGGACGTTGATACTTGGTTGTCATCCACGTTGGCAAACGTGCCCTCGATGGGCAGCCATGGAAGTGGAGGTGGTCGGTGTAGGGGTGGAGGTGGAGGGTCCTCGCGTGGCGGGCCCTGGGCTGTGTCATTATCCGGTGTGGGTGCGTTACGTGGCGAAGCACGTGATGACACCGGAGAGCGATCGACAGACCCAGGTGCCCTCCTAAAGTCTGACCGGAGAAAATGCTCCTCTAAATCCGCAGAGAGCGGAACCGCTTGGGTGCCCGGGTCAGAACGGGCAAGCTGTCGAACCGGTCGCGAATCAGGGTCATATGGCTGACCGGTTCGAGGGTCGATGCGCTGGTTTAAATGATTTCGCATTCTAGGCATCTAAATTTAACAAATTATTTAAACAGAAAATAATATCAAAATAATATCAAAATAAACTCAGAAAATTTAAAAAAATGAACCAACAAAATTAAAAAAACAAAATAAACATGTAAAATTTCGAAAATAAACATGTAAAAAACGAATAACATAAAAAACGAAATAAACATGTATTTTTCGAAAAAAAAAACCAAAAAAAAAAAAAACAAAAAAAGATATGAACAAGTATAATTCATGTAAATCCTAACATATAAACCTAAAATAATATTGAAAAAAAAGAACCATAAAAAAATAAACAAGTAATTTTCGAAAATAAAAAAAATGAACCAAAAAAAAAAAACATGTAAACCCTAAAAACATATGAACAAGTATATTTCATCTAAACCCTAAAAAACATAAACATATGATAAAAAAAAACATAACATATAAACCGAAAAACATATATTTTTCGGAAAAAAAAAATGATACAAAAAAAAAACAAAAAAAAAAAGAGGAAACATGATTCGAAAAAAAAAACTAAACCAAAAAAAAAAAACCATGCAAACCCTAAAAACATATGAACTAGTATTTTTCATGTAAACACTAAAAATATTAAGCTATTGAAAAAATTCGAAAAAATGAAAAAAGAATCATTTAAACCCTAAAACACAAACATGTAAACAAGATCATACACATGTAAACATTCTTAAAATCAAGATCATAAACATCTAAACACATAAAACAAGATCATAAAAAAACGAAAAAAACCTTAAAAACAACATAAATCATCCGAAATAAACATGTAAAATTATACAAAAATCATGTAAAATCATGTTCATGGAAAAAAAAAACTTAAAAAAAGACTAACCTTTAAAACTTGGAAAAAAAAACTTGGAATCTAGGAAGAAAGTGACGGTTTGGAAGAGAGAAAGAGAAAGAATGAAAATGATGAGAGAAAGAATGAGAATGATGAGAGAAAGAATGAGAATGATGGATGAGAATGATGAATGAAGAGAGAATGAGAAAGAAAGTGACGGTTTGGAAGAAGAGAGAAAGAGAGAAAACGAGAATGGAAATGAGAATGAAAATGACGGAAAAAAGGACTGTTTAGGGTTTTTATATAAAAATGCTACCGACTACCCTGCGACTCAAACTGAGTCGATAAATAGTCGGTGCATATTAGGGTAAATTTCAAACGTTTGGATTAAAACCGTAAATATCACCGACCATTGGGCGACCCAGAGTTAGTCGGTGGCTAGTCGGTGATAATTTAACCGTTTAACCTCCCGTATTTATTGCCTCAGTTAATATTTGAAAAGACGGTTGAAAAGACCAAAAAAACTGTTCATGTCACCGACTATCCGCCGACTAACAAATAGTCGCCAAGTAGTCGGTAACAATGTCAACCACATCAATAATTACCTGCAGTAACTTTTCAGAAAACGTGTAAAAGTGAAAAAACTTTTCAGTATACCGACTAACCGGCGACTCAAGAATAGTCGCTGGCTAGTCGGTATACTGAAAAGTTTTTTACCTTTCCAATGCACCTGTCAATCAGAGTAGCTTCTCTGGGAAGCTACGTGATTCAAACTAGCGACTACCTGGCGACTAAGGGGTAGTCGGTAGTTTAGTCGGAGATTTGAATTTGGCGCCTCTTTTTAATTGTTTTCGTTATTATTATTATTATTATTATTATTATTATTATTATTATTATTATTATTATTATTATTATTAATATTATTATTATTATTATTATTATTCGTATTAATATTAGTAATATTATTATTATTATTATTATTAATATATTTATTATTATATTATTATTATTATTATTATTATTATTATTATTATTATTATTATATTATTATTATTATTATTATTATTGTTATTATTATTATTTTATAATTAATAATAATAAAATTTTAAATACGATATTAAAATATACAAAATTTACGACCCAATGTAAAAAAAGAACTTTAAATAAACATATAATTATTAATAACATATTATTGGGTTACATAATCGTCATCGACATCCTCGTCGTCAGATAATACAAGGTCTTCGTCGTTGTCTTCATTTTCCTCGTCATCATGAACCGTTTCGTCTAAGACTAAAAGTTCTCCAGCGGGATCACGCAACGGCTCGACTTGTGCGTCGGAAACATCTTCATTTACCACAAAATCCGGTGATTTCTCTTCCAGTTGAAAAGCAGTCTCCTCGAATTGCTTTGATCTGACTTTGCAAACGGCTCGCCAATCTTTCATGTTTTGCCTTAAACTGGGATAAGATAAGTAATAAACTTGGGAAGCTTGAGAGGCTAGCACAAAAGGATCGTATTTTCTATAGGATCGACCAATATGAACGTCAACCAGCTTATAACGCGGATGGATTCTCGTACCATGGCCGTATCCGGTGGTAGTCTGATCAAACCAATGACATTTGAATAGAGTGACCCGTTTCATTGGAAGTGCTCGAAACTCGAGGTCAATAATATCTTCTAACTGTCCGTAAAAGTCGGTTTCATCCGGACTGTTATCATCGGATTTCACGCACACCCCGCTGTTCTCAGAAGATTTCTTTTTTGAGGAATGAGACATAGTGTGAAATCTATAACCATTCACGTAACAAACATCATAGCGACGTGCCTTGTGCAAAGGTCCCTCGGCGAGGTCCTTAAGAATATCGGCATTATCCACACCGTCAAGAAACCCGTCCCTGGACTGCATATAAAAACAATAATTCAATGTAAATACGTAATATTATTTAGACAACAAGTAACGATGGTTAACGTGTACTCACAATCTGTTTAAACCATGCGGCTAACTGGTCTTGGACCACATGGTCAACTTGCTCTGCGTTTAGATTAGGTTCGTACTTTGTGATTAAGTGTACGAACTGATCATAAAATTGATTCACATCTGGACAGTTTCGCAGAATATAAGTCTGAGCAATTTTGAGATCTGCTTCATCCATCATAAGAGCCTTACCCCGACCATGAAGTTTGATTGGGTGTGTAAATATGGACAAAACACCCGGTCTGACGTTGGTAAAGAATCCATCATCGTTTCTAGGTAGATCTCTAACTCTGCATCGAACATCTGGCCCAAAGTAATGCGATACAAAGTATGATGCTTCTTCATTAAGATATGCGTTGCAGATCGAGGCTTCAACATGTGCTTTGTTTTTGACATTAAGTTTTAAATGTCGAAGATACCTGTAATTTAAACCAAAGAGTAATTATTAAGACATGTAAAATGTTATCAGAAAAGTAAATAGTACTAATATTTTAGACGTGTAATTAGTAATTACCTCTCAAAGGAATACATCCACCTATATTGTACCGGGCCAGCAATCCTCGCCTCGTAAGCTAGATGAACAGGCAGATGTTCCATGACGTCAAAGAATGTTGGAGGAAATATAGTCTCTAACTTACATAGCACAACTGCAATTTCCTCGTCCAACCTCCACATATCTGCGGCAGAAATTCGCGGAGAAGTAAGACTTCTAAAATACAGACTAATTTCAGTAAGAGCTTCCCATACTTTTTCTGGCAGCAACTCTCGAAATGCAATAGGAATCAGTCGTTGCATGAACACATGACAATCATGACTCTTCATCCCGAATAATTGATGTTTAGCCATGTCGATGTTCCTGGCTAAATTAGAGACATACCCATCAGGAAATCTCAGAGTTTTAAGCCACTCCAGAAGGACAGCCATTTGCTCTCTGTTTAGTGTGTATGATGCCTTGGGAATGGTAGAACCAATTGGATGCAATTCCGACCGGATCCCGAGCTCCGCTAAATCTTGACGTGCCTTGAGATGATCCTTAGTTTTTCCAGGCACACACATTATTGTGTTGAAAATGTTATCAAAGAAGTTCTTCTCAATGTGCATCACGTCAAGGTTGTGACGGATCATATTTGTGCTCCAGTACGGCAAATCCCAAAAGATACTTCTCTTCTTCCATCCAACACGATGTCTACTTAAATCCGCGTTGAACTCTGCTGCATCGTCTTCAAACACCCTTAAAAACCCAAAACGATCCAACTCCTCCAAAAGCTCATTTCTCGTACGTATTTCGGGCATTACAGCCTTCTCAACAACTCCACGGCTAAAAAGCACCCGGTTTCTACGAAATTGGTGTGTACTATCTAAAAATCTCCTATGTGAGTCAAACCAACTGACTTTTCTACTGTGCCTTAAATAAAAGGCTTTGGAGTCATCCATGCAGTACGGACAAGCGTGCAAGCCAGATGTACTCCACCCCGACATCATCGAATAAGCTGGGAAGTCGTTGATTGTCCACATCAAAGCTGCACGAAGTATAAAGTTCTGCCTCTTAGATACGTCGTACGTCTGGATCCCATCTTCCCACAACAGCTGTAACTCATGTATCAATGGCTGGAGGTACAAATCAATCTTATGTTTTGGATTGTTAGGGCCAGGGACGATCACCGTTAAGAACATGTACTGCTTTTTCATACACATGAAGGGCGGAAGATTGTATGGAGTTAGTATTACGGGCCAGCATGAATATTGTTGACCCGAGCTGCCAAATGGGTTGAAACCATCTGTACACAACCCCATTCTCACATTTCTTGTCTCCCGTGCAAAATCCGGATGTGTCGAGTTGAAATTCAACCAGGCCTCACTGTCCGAGGGGTGACACATCTCTCCATCTTCTGTACGATGCTCCGCATGCCACCTCATGTGGCTGGCAGTGGTCGCAGACGCATACAACCGTTGTAGCCTAGGACCAATGGGAAAGTAGTGGAACTGCTTTCTTGGGTTATTATCTGATTTCCATCTAGAAACACCACACTCACCACATTGGGTCATACTAGCTGTGGGGCCCCAATAAATCATACACCCATTAACACAACAGTCAATCTTCTCCACCGGCAATCCAAGAGCCGAAATTTGTTTCTTCGTATCATAAAAACTTGTTGTCATCCGATTATCTTTCGGCAACAACTCAATAATAAATTGACATAACTCATCATAAAGTCTTTCTGGCATACGAAAGTCTGTCTTCAGGCTAGACATCCTTCCTATGACCGACATTTGAGTATGCGTTTCACAGCCAGGGTACAGAGGTAAGTTGGCGGCCCTTAACATTTCAAAGAACTGTCTGGCTTGAGGATTCGGCTCTTCATCATTTTGAACGGGCGAGTATGGTACATTATCGACGACATCATCACGATGCGGTAGAAAATGATGATGTGTATCCGGAAAAGCACTCGCTGCTGCATCGTATACCATTTGTGCATACGGATTTTGAACCGTGTTCACCTGTGGCTCAACCGGAGCCCAATCAGTACAAATAGGTGCTCCGTCGTGACATTTGTGCAGGTACCAATCGTAGTAATTTTCAACAAACCCCTTTTTTAACAGATGCTCTCTTACGACATCCGGAACCCACACTCTACGATTACCGCACTTTTTACACGGACATCTAACTTCATTTGGATTTTTTTTCATTGCAAATTGCATAAATTCTTCGACCCCTTCTAAATATCTCATATTATAAACTCCTTTAGAACTTCGTTCGTATACATCCAACTTCTTTGGGCTCGTAGTAAGTCCATTGTTCTGCAAAACAACAAAATACTTCGTTGGTAAATTATATTTAAAACAAAAAAAAAAATTAAAAACGTGCAATTTCCTAATTTTAAAATACCGACTAGTTAGCGACTAACATATTAGTCGCCAGCTGGTCGGTAAAAAATTTAAAAAAAAAAATTAAAATGAGCTTTTTTTCCTGCCATTTTGATTTACAATTATTAGTACTAAATTGAAATTGCGTTTTTCCTTACTTAGTTCGTCGTATGTACTATAAAAATTGATAACGTTAAAAGTATGTTTCTCAAAATTGTAGACAATGAGTAGCTTCTGGGGTTTGATTTACAGTCGTTACTTTCATCTCATATTTTGAAGACCTACGTGATATTGGACCAGTAACTTCTATTTCCTCACTTTTCTTCATAGCTGGTAGTGTTTGCCTTGAAAGATTGTTAATGTTATGTTCTAGAACCGTCAGTTCCTGCTTTGTTAGCTTCTAGAAATGACCATAAAATTAAAAATTTTTGAAAGCAAACACTACCAGCTATGAAAAAAAGTGAGGAAATAGAAGTTACTGGTCTAAGACCACGTAGGTCTTCAAAATATGAGATGAAAAGTAACGACTGTAAATCAAAATATGGAACCTCAGAAGCTGCTCATTATCTTCAATTTTGAGAAACATATTTTAAGCGTATATAACACATTTTTATAGTAAACATACACGATAATAAGTAAGAAAAACATATATTTCGATTAAGTACTGATAATTATAACAACAAAATGACACGGAAAAAAAGCTCATTCAAATTTTTGTCCTATACAATTGAAACCGTAAAATCTATATTAATCACCTTGCCCGTAACTTTCCACATCCGTACTGTATTGAAAAAACTCGAGTACGAATGTGAGGAAGAGAAGGGCAAAGTGAGAAACATAGCAACGAGATATTGAAACCGTAAAATACTAATATCATACCTAAATATTTTTGATAGAATGAAATTAAGAGAGAATTGATTGATATGAAATAGAATAGTAACTATAGATGAAGGTTTTTTTTTTCTTTGAAGAAACTGTCGATGAAGGTTATTTATAGGTATTTCTGAACGTATGGCGAATAAGTTACCGACTAATCACCGACTACCACGGTAGTCGGAGTAAAAGTTTACCCGTTTCACCGCCCTAATTTATTACCGCAGTTATTGTTTGAAAGACGTTGGGAAGACAAAAACTTTTGAAATCACCGACTACCTGGCGACTAAGAAATAGTCGCAGGCTAGTCGCTAACAACACAGAAAGTTTAACCGTCCCACCGCCCTAATTTATTACCGCAGTTAATGTTTGAAAGACGTTGGGAAGACAAAAACTTTGAAATCACCGACTACCTGGCGACTAAGAAATAGTCGCAGGCTAGTCGCTAACAACACAGAAAGTTTAACCGTCCCACCGCCCTAATTTATTACCGCAGTTAATGTTTGAAAGACGTTGGGAAGACAAAAACTTTTGAAATCACCGACTACCTGGCGACTACGAAATAGTCGCAGGCTAGTCGCTAACAACACAGAAAGTTTAACCGTCCCACCGCCCTAATTTATTACCGCAGTTAATGTTTGAAAGACGTTGGAAAGACAAAAACTTTGAATTCAACGACTACCTGGCGACTAAGAAATAGTCGCAGGACAGTCGCTAATAACACGGATATTAATGTAATAAGTGCTTTTTGACCGTTTTGACACGGATACTCAGGTAATAAATTCCATTTGACCACATTGTACCGACTAGTTGGCGACTTACAAAGTAGTCGCACAATAGTCGGTAAAACATTAAAAAAAAAAAAATTAAAATGAGCTTTTTTTTCCGGCCATTTTGTTTTAAAATTATTAGTACTAAGTTGAAATTGTGTTTTTTCTTTACTTAGTTCGTCGTATGTACTATAAAAATTGATAACGTTAAAAGTATATTTCTCAAAAGTGTAGAAAATACGCATCGTAACTTTACTTATGATCATTCTACTAAGAAAATTTTTTTCATTGCATGGCGTTAGCTGCCTAATAGTGGACTTTACAACCTATACTCCCTCTAATTCACCATTAAGTGGCTTCTATATGTTTTTTGACATTGTTCATATCTTAAAACAAATGGAAGCCACCAAATGATGAACTAGAGGTAGTAGAATATGCCGTAAATACCACTATCGGGCAAACCAACGCCTTGCAAATCAAAAATTATTCTTTTTCAGTAGCAAATATAAGTAAAATAATACGTTGCGCATTTTCTACAATTTTGAGAAACATATTTTAAGCGTTTCTAAACACATTTTTATAGTAAACATACAGGACAATAAGTAAGAAGAACATATATTTCGATTAAGTACTGATAATTATTACAACAAAACGGCACGAAAAAAAAGCTCATTATAATTTTTTCTACAATAAAATACTACATTAAGTTTATATTAATCACTACATCCTACCCCTATAATCATCACGTACACCGATTGAAATTAACCATGTACGAGATGAATAGAGGTAGGATATAGTGAAGAAAAAAAACTCATTATAATTTATGTAAATCACTACATCCTTCCCCTTTATCATCACGTACACCGATTGAAATTAACCATGTACGAGATGAAAAGAGAAAGGATATAATAAAGAACATATTTTAATAGCTTTTTTCCGGCAATTTTGAGTTATAATAATTAGTACTAAATTGAAATTGTTCTTTTTCTTACTTAGATACTCGTATGTACTATAAAAATTGATAACGGTTAAAAGTATGTTTCTCAAAATTGTAGAAAATAAGCATCGTAAATTTTATGGTCATTTCTAGAAGATAAAAAGCAGTAACTGACGATTCTAACTTGACTTGTTCACAAAGTGCAGGTTTGAGTTTCTTGGTGTCTAGTGTTTGATTCAGGCTATCATCACTAAAAATATCGAGATTGTAGCAATTGTGTGAACCCCTATGGCATCGCCTTTTATTCTTGACGTGATGGACATAGAAATACTAATCATGGACTTACGAACTGAAAGAAGTTGGATGTAATCGTAGAGTATGAGGTGTAGATGTCGTAGAGTATGGGGTGTACATCCAACTTCTTTGAGTTCGTAACCCATGTTTAGGATTTTCATGTCCATGACGTCAAAAATAAAAGACGATGCCGTAGGGGTTCAAACATTGTTACAATCTCGATAGTTCTAGTGATAATAGCCTGAAGCAAAACACTTGAAACCAAGATAACGTAAAACTACACTTTGTGAACAAGTCAAGCCAGAACCGTCAGTTACTGCGTTGTTAGCTTCTAGCTAGAAATAATACGTTGCGCATTTTTTTCAATTTTGAGAAACATTTTTAAACGTTGCTAACACAATGTTATAGTAAACATACAAGATAATAAGTAGGAAAAAAACATATATTTCAATTCAGTACGACTAATTATTATAAATGGCACGAAAAAAGCTCATTAAAATTTTATTAAACAATATTTCGAATTTTGTGATTAAGTGTACAAAAATATAATAACGTTAATCCTATATCCTATCAAGTCTCCATCCGTACACCTATTAATATAAGCATTTCACCGATTTAAATTAATAATGTACGGGTAGAGAGGGATAGGATACAGTGAAAAACATTAAACAACTTGTATACAATATTGCGAATTTTGTGATTAAGTGTACAAAAAATATAATAACGTTAATCACTATATCCTACCCCGGTCTCCATTCGTACACCTATTAATATTAATCATTTCACCGATTTAAATTAATAATGTACGAATAGAGAGGGATAGGATACAGGAAAAACATTAAACAACTTTTATACAATAAATATAACCATTTAAATTAAGAGTATGTTAATTCACTATATCCCACCCTTCTCCACAGCGTACACCGATGAAATTAACCATGTACGAGTGGAGGAGGGTGGGATACAGTTGAGGGAAAAACAAATTTGAGGCAAGTCTCATTTGCTTAAAAACAACCATTAAATTTATGTTAATTATCCAACCCCGTCTCTACGCGTACACCGATTAAATTAACCATGTACGCGTGGAAGAATCGAATACAATAAATTCATGTTAATCACTATATCCACCCCTTTATCCACACGTACACCGATTGAAATTAACCTTATACGTGAACAACAACCATGTACGAGTGGAAAGGGGAGGGATACAG